>CM076579.1:1549911089-1550104308 GCA_034641835.2 Pinus albicaulis | reverse complement strand
TGTTGTGGAGGTAAATCCCCTCTGCGGACAGAGGTGATCCCTACTAGCCCAGATCGGATCTAGCAACAATAAAACACGCTACAACGCAAGCTCCTAATTTCAAAAATCAAAGCGCGATAGAAGGCCTACCCCAGGTGCAACGCGGTTGTCGTTGTGGAGAGGATAGTGCTCTCAATACCTTCCTCCGACAGGTCACAATTCCACCACTTGACGCGATCGAAAAACTGCACGTACAAGAAACACGACGAACATACAAGCGTAAAACCATATAATTGAAATTATGTGTCAGTCAGAGAGGACACAACTCATAAACAAGCATGAACAATACGAGTGGAACTATAATCATAGTCGCTTATATTAATGAAACAAAGGATGATACAACTTGGCTCTAATGCTGAAATCCTCCTTCGGTGGGTCGTCAGTGGAATACGTCTCGGTAAAGCTTGTCGAGAATAGGGACAAGCCTCTCTCTTCGATCGTCAATCTCCTTGCTATGGATTTGGCACTATGAGGACTATCAAAGATCTTGCAGCATTCTTTAGGCTATGAAGGTTCTTGGAGATTAGCTTGCAAAGGAAAATGGCAAGCTTATATAGATGGAGGAAGGGGAGTTGGGATCCCTACAATCATGGGATTGGCCCTATCCTCAAGGAAGCTTGCATGAGAGGTGGAAAACTACTTCCTCTACATGGAAATTCGAAGCCAAACGTCCTAACTCAATTTAGAGACCAGTTCAGGAGTTGGTTAAAGTCAATCTTCCACCATTTATTTTTAAAAAACACCCTTTATTAAGCCTGGCATGAGTACGACTCTGAGACAGAGTGCCAATTGGCGCACCCTCTTTGGAGGATTTTCCCCCTTGGCGTGAGTGCTGAAATGTGTACCCGCGCCAATGAAAAAAAGGCTATTTTTAGGGTTTTCCACAAGGAGTTGTCTTCAGGGCAATGAATGTACATGTCTAGGGGAATTCCATGAAAGTGTTTTCAAGTTATATCACTACTCATAGGTCACGGAAAGAGCCCTCCAATGTGCGAGACGGGGAATTGCAGGGACGGTGAAAAAATGATGTGTAACAGATGCCCCCTAAAGCATGAGGCCCGAAAGAGAGAGAGGGGTGAAATGCTTTACGAGAACGTGTCCAACTAAAAACACTGCTGTCAGAAAACCTGCGTAGAGAAATACAACTGATATCTCAGATACATGATATATATTCGGTATGGGCGCAGCCATCCATAATAGAGTACACAATAATCAAGATCCAAGGCATGGACGCAGCCATCCAGTAAGGATCGATAAATAGACTCAGGTATGGTCGCAGCCATCCAATCAGTGAGTCATGTAACTAATCATAATAATCCACAAAATCATAGCCTGGATTATAACAGACAGGAATCCAAGGTCTTGCACTCCATCTCGACCCGAAAAATGTACAAGTTCAAGCATGTGAATATATGAGCTAAAGTCAAACATGCAATAACATTGCCTGATTACCAGCCAATGATGAAATCTGTTAACAGATGCGAGAGGTACCACCAATAATGACAATGGTCCTCAAGGTACTATAGGTACAATCTACGATATGTGAATCAATGAGCTGGCATCGAACATCTGTACAATCACTCGATCGGAGGCCAATAATGAAAACCTCACGTCGAACGCGAAGAACCTGCCATTGAGGCATGTAGGCTCCAAGGTACCAGAAGGGAGTCTCTCGATTAGCTTCCTGGATAATGAGCCGAAGTTGACAGGAAGTGACCTTGATCGAAGGTGGGCCATAGTTTTTCCCACATCATCGACAGGAGACAGAGGAGCATAATTTCTTTATGAATCAAGATCAGATGAGAATCAGAGGAGGGTTGAAATTTGCAGAGGTCAACTTCTCTTGAACATATGGTGGCACGACAGTGAGCTTGGCAGTATTTGACATCAACAGATCCGAGGTCATGATGACGGGACAAGGAGTAGATGAGAGGTCAAAAGGGATCACCCAAACGCACGGAGGTAAGTGGAAAACGAGATGAGATGTCCCCAACCCAACATGAATGCAGACAAGTGCCACGTTCAAGAGCGACATACCGCTGACACGACAATGACGCTGGTTCCATTTTCCCCACCATTTCTAGCGAGTACCTCTTTATTTTTACACAAGCTTGAAAAGGATACCATGTGCTTGCTATATAAGTCCATCCTAGTACATTTAACGAGCCCTAGGAAGGAGGAACTCGAATATCGTCATTATGACTGAATCCAATGTCATCAGGGTTTAACGAGTCTGACAAAGGGAGAACTCGGTGTCTTTTCATGTTTAGAGAGTTTGAAAAGACAACGGAAAAGTAAACTCCAATGGTCCCTTTTCGTAAATAGTTCCTCAGACCCGAAAGGGTAGAAAACAATATCTGAGAAAACCTCTTAGTCGCGAAAGGCTAGGGTATTCCTTTTTTGTAAATAATCTATCCCAGCCCGAAAAAGGGGTAAACGTATATTGGGTAGATGTCGTTTCGTGTCCACTTTAACGAGATAAAAAAAGACAAGGGACTCAACAATATTTTCATGTTTAGAGAGTCATAAAAGAGCTGAAAGATGACTCCAAAATGACTTTTTCATGTTTTTATCGAGTCCAAAAAAGTATAAAATACAACTTGTATCACAGTCCAAGTCGCGTAAAAACCTGTCGCTGCACACAAAAGCAAGTGTAAAATCCATTTTCGACAAAATATATTAAAATATTGGGAAAAATGACATTTAAAACCTAATTTTGACTTAAAAAGTTATAAATAGGCTTCAAATGGTAAAACAAATTTACTTTTACTTTTTACCTTACTTGGAGAGCAACAGTGGTATGTTTGTGTGCAAACTTGCGTCGGTGATTGTGACTGATCTAGGACGTCATTCAGCTCCTTGCTTGTTCCAGGTAAAAGGCGTTCCCTTAAGCTCCATTTTAATCCATTTTTTATGAGTTCCCATTGCTCAGTCGATCTTTGGAGGAGAAATTTTAAAATTTTAGGGCTCCGCCATTGGCGCGGGTATCGGGAACGGACCCGCGCCAATTGCGCGACATAATTTCCGCTTTAAATTTTTAATCAGTGAGCCATCCATATGGATTTTTAATCATGACAGAGATCTAACAAGGGTTCTTGATCATGTTGATGAAGGTAACCAAGCACAATGGTTATTGAATGGAAGGAGAGGGAACATGGGGAGGAAGATGAAATGGCTATGGATAATGAAGCCTGTATGAATGCACTGAAGAACTGTGGACTCAAAAAATTCTTTCTTGCTCCATGTTTGCGAGCTCAACCTGAGCTACTACAATACTTGGTTAGCATATGGGATGAAAATGAAGAAGTATTTAAACTCCGGGACCAAGTGTTGGAACTTGAGGTTTCCGACGTATATTTCATCACCGGGCTGTCACAGGGAGGTCCAATACCCATTCTGACGGGAAACAGACCCTTCGGAGAAAATATGGAACAAGTAATGGCGAGGGTTTTCCCAGGGGCACAAACTAGATCGAGAAGTGGGAAGGTGGATATCCACACTGTCTGTGATCTAGCACTCATAGTAGTTCTACACACCATTACGTGGGCTGCAGGAACGCAAGCTCCGCATGAGGCAACAAAAGCCCAACTCATACTAGCCTCCGAGTGTATGAGCCCCACATTATTTGATTGGGCTACTGTAGTGATGGTCAATATCAAGAGGCAGTTGACAATATGCAAGCAAGTCAAACTAAAGCAGTTTGGCTACGGTTCCATTTTGGTGTCGTTAATCCTGGAACGATTACCCATTTTCCAGGGCCAAAAGGCCATAGTTGCTGAGCCGGTACCAAGGGAGCCGAGGATGGCTCACTGGGAAGCACTTATGCCCAGGTCAGGATGAGGCCAACATATGTCTTGGAGGCCTGATTTTTTTGGGTGGTTGCGGTGACAAATGATCGTGATTGAAGATTGGCCCTATGCTAGGACCAATTTCCCCAGAGATCCCGACCTTCCGCTCGCGGAGGGGGAGGATTGGGATGAGGATTTGGGTATGATACTCTTTTTGATTTTTATGTATTTATGATTTTTTGGTAATACATGTTCATTCTAATAACAATTTTATGTGTACGCAGACGTCGGCCCAGAGAGGCCCGCGGGCATGTCGCCCCTTGCACGGAGAACCCATGCCGATAATTACCCTCAGGCTGAGGGTGGCAAGGGAGGTGAACTGATTCAGAACCTGGAGGGCATCGCCCGGGGGATCCCAGACTATGCATGGCTAGCAGATGTTCTGCTAGAATACTAGCGACACACTGTGGGGGTGCCCAGTCGCCTCCACTGACTACTGAGAAGCTTAGTGTGTGTGGTGGCTTGTTACCACGAGCACCATGCAGATTAGACATTAGGGATTTTCCTGCATATTTTTCGAGAGACATGTCGTCTCCGGCTGTATTAAGATGAACATGTATATTTTTTGATCTTATGTGATGCACACATTTCAACACACACATATATATATATATACTTATTTCTAGATGGATCTCTTTACATGTGATGATGTTTTTATATGCTATGAAAATATCTAATACAATGTAATCTAATATATCAGTTGCATAACAAACGACCCAATGAAAGAGTTCACAAAATGTATCTAATCACACATTTTATTTTTATGCAAGCTTAAAAGCAAAGATGCAAACAATGCTTGAAGAGGACGGGCATGCCTCAGCGTGGTGTCTCAATTCGAGGTACATGCCCCCCAAGCTTCAGTCCATAGGAAACGGAGTGAAGGTTGAAAACATAAGAGATTTGAACTAAATCTATCAAAACACAAATTGAACAGGCTCGTGTTTCATTATTTTAACGAGGTTGACACACTTAAAAGAACTGTCCTCGCAGCAGCTTGTTTCATTGTTTTAGGAGCTTGGCACAAGAACAGGAACTATGCTTCGGTGAGCTCAATGGAGGAGACTCAGGAGGGGGATAGCCAGATACATCATGCTCTAGACAATCAGACATTGCCCCCAGGCTAGGCATAAAGGAGGAACGATGATGCGTATCGCTCCAAGGCAGCTCCTCAAGAGACATTGTTTCAACAATGTCTTCGTCAGAAGGAAAAGTCTCTTTAAGAGGATCAGGCGAGTCGGCCTCGCCGAGCTAGGGGAATTGAGAATAGATATCTAAAGCCATGCTCAAGGGAGCGTGTTGAGGAGGGGGAGGATTGGATGCAGCAATGATTTCGCAGTAATTAATCTCTACTGGAGTTAAGGGCATCGATTCTCCAAAATCAGTCACCTGTTCAGGCGAAGGGATGATCCATGGGTCGTCAGACCTAGAGATCATGTTAACTTGAACAGTGTGCGATGGCGGTGCGAGAAAAATACCCATGAGGACAGGGTCCTTAAAGAGACCGGGTCCTACACTATTAGGGGGATTGGAGATCTTATCCACGTAAGGAACGTTGTTCTTAGAGGTGGAGGTGAAGAAAGACAACTGATCCACAGTAACAATTTTTCCCTCATGAGGGAACTTAAGAAGTCGAAAGAGGGTGGATGTCACGCATAGAATAGCGTGAGTCCAACTGCAACCGAGAAGCAGGTTGTAGTTAAGCTTGGCGTCAACCACTTCCACTTCTACGTTGAATGTCTTCCCCTATAACGTAATCAACAAACTCTCGAGAACACCCAGGGGTTTGGATTCCTGACCATCGAATGCCTATAAGGCATTGGGAGATGATGACAGGGCCGAAGAGCCAATGGCATTCCAGCAGGCGAACAACATGACACAGGTAGAAGAACCTTCATCCATAATGGCCTGATGGATATTAAGATCGTTGATCCCGACTTGAATAACAAGAGCGATTTGATGTGGAAGTTGGGGGGTAAAATTTTCTAAGTTGAAGGTGAGAAGATTAGAATCAGTGGGATCAATTCCACCAATTGCAGACAACAAATCTTTCTGTTGCAAAGGAAAACTTTGAAGGACTTCCAATGCGGACATAACAGAAGGCACCTGTGCCAAATCCTCAACAATACTGTAATGCTGAGCGGCACGGGCATTTGGATTATAGGAAGACCTTCGTAGAACACCTTTAGAAGGTGGCCTCGCAACAGGTTCAGCCGCAAGCTTCTCCATTTCTAAAGAACCGGAGATAGGTGGAGGAGGTGGGCCATCCACAACTTCCTTTCCAGCTTCCTGACGTGATCTAGTATAATCCTTCGAATGCGTAGCGACAGAGACTGGTGTAGTACCATTCATCATAAAGACATGGGACCCAAATGGTGCAGATGGTGAAGGCTGCTCAACCATCTGGGTCTGCTGAGACGGGAACGGTTCTTTAAGAACTGCTGGAGTCCCTTTGGAGCCTTTGAGAAGTTGACTAATTTCAGATCGTCTGGGAAAATCCTTGGTATAATGATCTCCTTCACAAATAAGGTGTTAGCCACCTGTAAAATTTGATTATACCAAAGGTGGCTAAATTTGTTTTGAGCCTTCAAGGAACAATTTTTCCTATCAAAAATTGTTGGCTCTTGAAGACTCTTAAAGGCCTCATGCCTCTGTCCAGTTTCCCACACTATTGTTTTGCATCCAAAAACCTCTGAAATCCTACAAATATCCAAAGCCAAACACTACTGCAAACCCTTGTTCCCCTTCCTTATCCTCAAAACTAACCTCCTTTTCTATCCCTCCATTCCCCATGAAAATCCCTCACTTTTACATTTCTGCTATTTCCTCTCATCAAAATTCATTCTATAAGGTTAAAAACCCACTTTTTAACCTTACCAAAACCTTCATTTCCTTAAAAAAAATCATTCAAAAACCATAGAAAACACATATTTTCTATGCATCAGGCTTTAACCCCCTCGGGCTAAGCCTCTAAACCCTTTTTCGTCCATGCGCCCAAGCACTGTTATAGCATCATTTTTCACCCTCATGTGATTCATGATTGTCTCTATGGCCTTGGGCACCCATTCCCACAGACTTGAACTAATTCATAAAAAACAGTGTTAAAATTCCCATACGCGGTTATGCCCAGACTTTTCCGCGTGTATACGCGAGTCCACATGTAATTTTCGTCATATGCCATTAAAATCATTAAAAAATATATAAAAATTCCCTATTTTCGGGCTGGGTTGATGGTTACTCTGGTAGTTCAACCACCCCAGCACGTGGCCAACTGTTTCCAACTGATTGAAACTACTTTGAGGGAGTATAAAAGCCCCTCATGTGAATGGCCTAAGGGAGAGAGAAATTTTATAGACATTATACTCTGTTGGAATCCCAATTCAAGTCTGAATTCCCGTGCCTCCTTCACTTTCCCAGATTTATACAGAAAACCCTTGTTTCCTGGAGATGTTCATCCATTTATATGCCATCTCGAGTGCACAAGTCTTGAAAGTATCTTAGCGAGGCAAGGGCGGGACGGATCCGGATGACGGTCTATTCGAAGATCGTGGAAGGATTCAAGTGATCTCTCCACTCTGTATTTCTGTACATGCTGTTCATAATAATGAAGAACCATCTTGTTCCTGAACTTACGTGTTATATCTATTTGCATATGTGAAAAGATTGATTATTAAGCATTTATTATGATTTATATAATGTTTCACATGGATTACACTAACGTTTAGGAGAAATATATGCTGTACAACTAGGTTTCCATGCATGTTCTTTCTTGTTTTCCAGGTTTAGGAGGAAGAATGGTCGCTGGGGGTTTGGACCCCGCGGGATCTACATAGAACGTAGGACTACGGGTGAGTTCTACTATCGTTGTTATCTAGTTTTTAGCATTTAAGTATGGTTGTGTGTGAGTCCTTCTGAATAGCATGCCCTGATTTGTGGAGGTTTTGACCCAACAAACCTATAGGGTGTTTTTCCCCGAAACAGAACTGGTGACTCCGCTGGGGATCGCATTCTTGTGATTCCCCTGTTGGGTGGTTTCAGCTATTTGAAAGGTTTCCAACAGTTTTAACTTTTATTTCCAGTCCAGTTAACTCTTTCTTAGTCAGACTAAAGACCTGGTTCCTTATCTAGGCTTGATCTTTTTTATTTTTTATTATTTACCTTTTCATATGCGGGTTTGTCTATACACAGACGTGTATACATGCAGTTTTTGTTAAAGGGAGTCGCGTATACGCAGGTTTCCTTTAACACAGTCGCGTATGCACGCTTGTTTCAAAACTGTTAAAGTGCGTATGCCTGGGGGAAAATTTTGAAGTTTTGGTTTTTAGCTTTTCTAGTCTTGTCTGCCTGTGGTGACCTGTTTCGACAGTGTTTTTTTTTAATCTCTGGACTGTGTTTAAAGTGTTTATATGTATATTTCTCTCTCCTTTGTGTGAAGACTCTCTCGGTTGGTGAAATTTTTGGTTGTTACGTTTGCAATTTTGGTTTGAGTACCAAGGTCTTTTTTTGAAGATTCTTGGCTGTTCTGCTTAATCAGAACAGAGAGCTCCTGCTCATTTACTCTTTCCTTGTGTGTTGCTGTGCATTTTGATTTTTTACCTATTTGGTGCGTTTGGTTTCCTTGATGTTCAGTAGACTAGTTTTGTTGCAATTTTCGAAGAGTCTCTTTTTGATTCTTTGAAGTTTTTTATTGCAAGTTTATACTATTGTACTGAGTTGATTTTTTGATTTTCTTGTCTTCCTTTTTGCTCGTATGAAGCCCCGCTGCAAGAGTGGCATGGTTGGCTTTGAGAATTTTGTTGAAGTTATACGTGAAATTCAGAGTTTGTTTGACTTAGTTACCGGATAGTTCAATTGGTCTTCTTGAAATCTCTTTTTTATAAACTAACGCTGGCATATAGGTTAGGAAATCCACTTTCCGTTGCATTTTGCATACTAGCCTCCATTCTGATCACTTTCCATAGGGTCAATCCCATCAGGTCATGAGTATTTAACCCATTTCACTCACCGATTTTTAATCATGACTTGGTGGTAGAGCCTTCCTTTACATGGGCTTCCTAGTTAGTTCCTCGCTATCACTTGTTGCCCATGCTGCGTTTTATGTAGGCTCGAGAGTCCTCTTTAGTCCCGCCATGACTTATGTGTTGAAGCTTCATTCTTCTTCTTCTCCACTATTATTTTTCTGGCTATTACCCTAGAGGCTCCCTGGTGTTGTTGAGTTGTATTACTGCATTGCATATTGGCTACTTGTTTATCCTAGCCTTTAGCTGGCTTCATTTGGACTCAATGTTTAAGCCAAATTTTGACCTTGTCTATCTGTACAAGTTAACCATTGCATGCACTTGGCTATCGTGACTTGACACCCTTTTACCCATGGATGGAACATTCCTCTGAGTATCGCTTACCAGTTTTCGCCACCTTGCATTGAGCATAGGATCGTTCCAATCCCAGGAACTAGTGCATCTATTTTTTTTTATACTCATTCTATCCATTGTACCATAGCATTATTTTATTCTTTTTCAAGCTTATTATATGAAAAAGACAAAAAAATCAAATATAACAAAAAGAGCGGGAATGGGATGTAACTTCGTAATTTGATGGCAGTACAGTGTCAGTTTGTCGCCCTTGAACAAAGCACATATACTTATATATATTTCCTTCATTTGGGATGGTTTTAGTCTTGACCTAGGTTTAGCCTTTGCCTTGTTTCATTGGTCAGTTCTCCCTCGGTTGGTTATCTCTTCCAATCATATGGAGAGTTTGTTTTGCCTCTTGCATAATAGACTTATACAATGTCACTTTTTACTGCCATGGTCATCACGAGTCGTGCTTTTGTTCAAGGGAAGTCTAACCAGAGTCGACCATTCTGCGGTGTCTCTTGACTCATTATTCAGTCGGCCTCCCCAGTCTTGTCAGTATCTTGTTCTATCACATCAGATGTTTTGGTCCTCTGCTCGTGCTGGTTTGAGAAGGTCTCCATTGACTTCTCGCTGGCGGGTTTGTCTCTTATCGACTCCGACACATTGCTCTGAGAGAAAACCTAGAGCCGCACCCTAGCCCTATTTCCATCATTAATAGGTGACCTTGTGCTCAGCATTTGATCATCATTATGGGTCTTTGACTAAGTGGTTTCCCCTGTGTTCAATGTCAGCATACATTATCACACTTGGGATTCGTGCAGTACCTTGATTTCCATTTGACCCTATCGGTGGATTTCTCGCCTCTGTGTCAGCTTTCATTATTGGTTGGTTCAGAGGGTTTCTTCCATGCGCTAGCTTCATATTGTGCATGTCGGAAACGTACTTCGGTTTGGTTCCTTCACTCTACTTCATCCGATTCCTTCCAAATCTTGGCCTGCGGGTTACACTCGCGCTGGAGTGATGTGGGATGCCTCAATGCCTTCCTTCCAGAAGATCTTTTCCCATCGACTCCGACTCATTGCTCTGGGAATAAGGTCTAGAGTCTTTTTGTCAGTACCTTAGGGTTTGTAGTCATTAGTGGCAGACTCTTCACTATCGACAGTGGGGATTCATCATTGCCTCCTGCTTGGTAGATTCTTTCAAGTGTTTGAATTCAACTCATTTATTCACACTTGTTAGATTGTACTGGGGCACCTTGACACTCATTTTCATTATTGGTGGGTTGTCTCACGTTGGTTACTGGTATACATCATTGACTGGTAATCCAACAATTTATCACATGGTCAACTTCAGCTCATTTATTCCCATTGTGTAAAATTGTGCCGTTGTGATCGGTGAAGACCTCGGGTTGCATCAGCATTTCTCGGTTCACTTTTGACAGTCCATTCAGTTTCTGCCAGTGATGTCGTTCACCCTTATATGTTGCAGTTTAGTACAGCAGCATCTTATATGTTGGCTCCCGAGTTGCGTGATTGTACCATGAGATCTACCCTTTATGATTTGGTACTTGGAGATTTAGTTACTTATATGATTAGACATCCAGTTTCACCATCATTGATCAGCTCTCTATATGTGATACTTGGACATTGATTCAGACTTGTATTTCCGGGCCATGCTCAGATGATTCATTGTGTACTTTCAGTTCAACTATACTTGTATACATTTTGGATCCATTCAGTACTTTCTATATGATGTATTTTTGACTAAGCATGGGTATGCTCGCCTCAGCATGAGTTGACTCTCTGTTTTCTTTCATTGGTTTTTGGCGGGCTGAAATCTGGTGAAGTCCTCTCTTGTCCTTGTGAAGTTTTTTCTATGTGCATAATACATTTCGGCCATCATGTACCCCTTCTGACCTCATATATTAGGGGGCATCTGTTATAGCATCATTTTTCACCCTCATGTGATTCATGATTGTCTCTATGGCCTTGGGCACCCATTCCCATAGACTTGAACAAAATTCATAAAAAACAGTGTTAAAAATCGCATACGCAGGTATGCCCAGACTTTTCCGCGTGTATATGCAAGTCCACATGTACTTTTCCGCATATGCCATTAAAATCATTAAAAATATATATAAAAATTCCCTATTTTCGGGCTGGGTTGATGGTTACTCCAGTAGTTCAACCACCCCAGCACGTGGCCAACTGTTTCCAACTGATTGAAACTACTTTGAGGGAGTATAAAAGCCCCTCATGTGCATGGCCTAAGGGAGAGAGAAATTTTATAGACATTATACTCTGTTGGAATCCCAATTCAAGTTTGAATTCCCATGCCTCCTGCACTTTCCCAGATTTATACAGGAAACCCTTGTTTCCTGGAGATGTTCATCCATTTATATGCCATCTCGAGTGCACAAGTCTTGAAAGTATCTTAGCGAGGCAAGGGCGAGACGGATCCGGACGACGATTTGTTCGAAGATCGTGGAAGGATTCAGGTGATCTCTCCACTCTTTATTTCTGTACATGCTGTTCGTAATAATGAAGAACCATCTTGTTCCTGAACTTACGTGTTATATATATTTGCATATGTGAAAAGATTGATTATTAAGCATTTATTATGATTTATATAATGTTTCACATGGATTACACTAACGTTTAGGATAAATATATGTTGTACAACTAGGTTTCCGTGCATGTTCTTTCTTGTTTTCCAGGTTTAGCAGGAAGAAGGGTTGCTGGGGGTTTGGACCCCGTGGGATCTACATCGAACGTAGGACTACGGGTGATTTCTACTATCGTTGTTATCTAGTTTTTAGCATTTAAGTATGGTTGTGTGTGAGTCCTTCTGAATAGCATGCCCTGATCTATGGATGCTTTGACCCAACAAACCTCTAGGGTTTTTTTCCCCGAAACAAGCGCCTGAACCAATTGCTAAACCTGTCGGGTGTTTATCCTTTCCAACAATTTTTCTTCCCCCAAAAGCATTAAAAACCTTTGTAATTTGTGTTTTTTGGGTTTTAATTTATTTTCAAAGGTTTTTCGCCCATATAAACTATGAAGCAATCTTCACCGTCGTTCTGCTTCGCAGATCGGACGGTGCGGAGCGCGTCTTCCTGTGGTCCCCACCGCCCGTGTGCTGTTTGCCCAAAATCGGCGGTATCCTTCGCACCGCCTTCGGGCCCAAAGTTTTTTTCTTCCGTTGGCCAACGATTCCATACGTTGTGTGACATGCGTCCCGTGTACTATTTGGAAACCGCCATCCGCCACGTATTAAAGTCATCCTTCACACATTAATTATCAGAGCAAGACGCCCAGCGAATTCGCTGTGGACTGTCCGATCTGGGCCCACTGATCCAACGGTGATCACTCGCCCAAGTTTCTCGATGGTTAGTAAAGGTGCGCGCGTGATAAAAAAGCCATCATACAACGGCAATCGCGTCTCCACCGTCGATCTGATCTGCAGATCAACGGTCCAAAATCCATCGCTCGATTCCTCAGTTTGACTTTCAGACCTCCGCTCCTGACCGTCGATCATGCGTGATCAACGGCTCAGATTTGATCCTCTTACACCTATTCTATAATCTCCCTCGATCAATCCTGACCGTCGGATGATGCCATCCGATGGCCACGCTCCTCCACCCACATTCTGATGCAGTTAAGCCTATAAAAGTAGGATTTTTTAATGATTTTTCGCATGTTGTAGGGTTTAAATAATTTGTTCGTGGTTTCCAAAGAAGATTCAGGGAAGGAGGGTGACGACCCTCCCGTCTTTGATTCATCCACGGAAATCACCTGCAGGGTTGGAATGCACGTTTCATCCATGTTTTCTCAGGCATTGATGCCTTATAAACCCTGCGCAGCCCGACACGACAGCAAGAAAACCATGAAACAGGCACAGTCAAAGATTATCAGTGTCAAAGACCAGGAAATTATCAGAGCAGAGAATTAATGGACAAATTAGCGGGGATTATGGCTAAGACAGTTATCAAAATCCTAATCCCCAATCTAAAACATAGTTTAAAGGAAAACCTAAAGTGTTTTAAACCGACAGAATACCTCCCCCGCCACAAATTAGGGCAAATTGATCCCTCCGAGGGACTAAAGCGCCACCTGTGTCTCAAAGTATTCAATCAGAAACAGAATTTATTGAGCAGGATCAGATATTTTGCCTCGACGTAGCCGAAGAGTTACTTCTTCCAGGAATTTAATGAAAGGATGTCTGCAGAGTAACCCTAGCATCACATAGAGCCTCAAAGGTCAACAAAAGCTCCCACCAAGCTTAATTCTTAAGTGTAAACCAATTAATACTGTGAAACACCTGTACAGTTTCTTCATTGAGCCTCCCAAGGGCCAAGAAAACATTAACTCTGTATTAATTGTATTTGATATCTTTAATCAGATCTCACCTCCTCATCCTATAAATACTTCAGTAGAAGATGAGTGAGGGATTGGTTGCTATGTAATTGCTGAAGCATGGTAATGTAATTGAGCTGGAGACTTCTAATTGTAAATAGTGATTCACTAGCTCTTGGAGCTCTGCTTGTAACAGATAAGTTAGGTTGTGAAGAGAGATGAATTGAAACACTGGACTTGAAGATTGTAACTGGTTTGGAGCATCAATACAAGTTGATTTATGGGATCCTGGTCTATGTTGACGGTGATGTTATTCTTATTGTAACTTGTGATTTTGTTTCCGTTTTCATTATGTTTCATTTTCTACTATAAAGAACAGTTTGAACAGGGTTAGGACCTACTGTATACCAGTAACCTTCTCTGGCTGAGAAATCTTTATTTAAATGTTTTCTTTCAACTGCGTTATTTGAAAATGATTTAATTTAGTTTAAGCATAGGAATGCTGGCATTCCCTTGTCTTATTGTCTTAGCTGAATATCATGTTTGAATGTTACTTTCAGTATATGTTGTGTGAATATGAACTGAGGAAGATATGGTGAGCCCTAGTCCCAGTCTTGTTTGCATAACTGTTTGATTGTCTCCCTTAGAGTGTGTTAAAAGATAGATAGTTTCAAAGTACTTACCAGATCTTAGGCCATTCTGTGTTATCTTTGTGATTTCCTTGAAAGTAACCAAGTAAAGTAGAGCTAGGAGAGGATTTGTGGCGAGCCCGGCCCGCTAGTGTCCACTCCAAAAGTTGCCTTCAAGTTTCCCTTTTTTTTAAGATGTTTTCTATTGAAGGTGTATCAAAGGCTGGCTAGTTTCAAAGTACTTACCAGATCCTGGGCTTCTCTTTGTTCTACATTTTTTTATTTCCCCTTCTTAATGTATCATTTCGTTCCATAAATCAAACTTTAAAGAGATCTTTAAACATAGATGACTTGCCCCATGGACCAATCTTGCCCCTTGCTGTCCCAATTAAACCCTATTATGACTCTATAGCCCAATGGACTGAAAACCTGCCATTATCTTTCATCTTGGCCAAAACTTACTCTTAGGCTTGCAACTTCTCACTTTTGAACCTCTTTACCTTTGGGAATTTTCACCTCTAATGGCAATCATGTTCAACCATCCAAAAACAAAACAAAACCCTTGGTCTTCATAACTAGCCTAATACCATTACCACAAACTTCAAAGACAAATCCATCTTTGCACTCATTGGAGAGATCCCTCTCCGGATTCAGGAGGGCTAGATCCTAGAATCCCAAAGTTGGTTGAAACGATGTTGTTTCTGTATTTGGACTCTGCCAATCTTGCTAATAAATTACAGATTCCTAACATTTCTGGTGACTCCACTGGGGATAAACCCAGAATCATTTTCAATTAAGGGTAACCATAGGATATCAGAGATTTATTTCAAAGAACATTTTCCATAACAACCAGCTGAGCCACCAACACCTAAAATTTCTGGTGACTCCGCTGGGGAATGAGTTGAGTTTTCATCTTATTTTCCTTT
Source organism: Pinus albicaulis (assembly GCA_034641835.2). Lineage (NCBI taxonomy): Eukaryota > Viridiplantae > Streptophyta > Pinopsida > Pinales > Pinaceae > Pinus > Pinus albicaulis. Next base: position 1,550,089,157 of record CM076579.1, on the reverse strand, counting down.
GATTTTCACACAAATTTTGAGAGTAAAAAGCAGCTTTTTCAAGCACTACCAAGAAGTGGTAATCATGATGAAACTTGTTTGAATCAGTGACAAACTAGGTCAACCCTAGGATTCTGATAAGACTTTATCTAACCTTGCAAAATCAGTTAGCTTAGCCATAAGAGTAGACTTTCTTTGTCTCACAACAGTAGCTAAGTTTTGAAACAAAGTTAGGACATCCTTAGAAACCACACAAATAAAAAATAACTTAGAAACATCAAAAACATTTCAGATTGTTAGTAAAACATTTACTCTTACATTTCACTTACCTTTTGTTGTGTTTTACCCTATACTCTTAGACAGAGCCTGGAAAGGGCCAGGTAGCCTCCGGATCTCATCCTCTTTTAGAGGTGACATATCTGGTGAATGCCCTCCCAGTCAATCTCTGGTTAGAGTTTGTTGTGTTTTGGGATATCCTTGAAAAAGGATATTCCACAAGCACTGTGGTGGACAGTGTATCTCTTTGAAAACACTCTAAACTTTCCACTTGGCGACTCCAAAATCCTGAACAGGCCTTAAGACTCCACTGGGAAGAACCATTATCATTTTCATATCATTCAAATCCAGTTAGAGGACTGTAGGATTGAAATTTGTGTAAACAGATCAGTTAACCTCTCAAATATTGTCATACTTGGTTGAACTTTTCTTGTTATTTGGGTCCAAAAAACATAGCATAGTGACTTCCAGAAGGATTCACACTAGATCCCATCCTGACCCTGATCCACCTAAGATAGTTGATAACCCAGAAAGAATCCTTAGGAAGTCTCCTAAGATAGAATCTTCAACTATTTTCAGATCACCCCTAAGAGCTAATTCAGTCCCTGAAAATATTTTAGCTCTACAACCATCACAAGCTGACTTATTTAATCCCTTTAGGACTAGGTCATTTGGTGATTTAGATCAGCTAGATTCTGAGTCTTCACTTTCATCTCCTGAAACAAGTGAACATTTGGGTAGAAGAGGAACAACACCTCCTGATTTACATTTTCTTCTTAACTCAAGTGTCTCTCATCCAAGGTCAGCTCAGCAATCTACTGCTATTCCATCCACTTCTGTTCATCCTTCATCCACTGTACAAACCACTCCACTTCAGCCCACACCTCCTCTTGTCAATCCACCCCTTGTAAACACACCCCCACCACATATCATGGTAGCATGGTATGCTCCCTTAGCCCTTCCTATACCACTAGTCAACCTTCCACCTGACTATCAGTCCAAAATCCCATTGTATGATGCTAGCAATGCTATAACTGCATCACAACATGTGGATAAGATGATTGAATACTTTGAAAGAAACGAAATTGATGATGATTCTGTCAAGATTAGACTATTTTCTCAAAGTTTGGGGGGAGAAGTAAGAAAATGGTTTAAAGGCTTAACCCCCCGTAGTATTAACGATTTCCAAGGTTTCCATCAGAAATTCTTAAACAAATGGGAAGTAAAGAAGAATCCTCTCCAAGTGCTTGCTGACTATAAAAATCTTCATAGGAACCCAGGGGAAATTGTACAAGCTTATTGTACCAGATTTAACAGTGTGTATAATGCACTCTCCCCAGAACTAAAACCTCCACAGGGCTCAGCCTTAAACAAATTTCCTGATGGATTTGATTCTGATATGACCTATTCGCTGAGAGAAAGAGATTTTTCAACTCTTGAAGATATGCAAAGAGGTGCTCTTTCTGTGGAATTAAATTTGATGGAGAAAAGAGCAAGAATGAAGAGCGAGAAGAGAGTATCTTTTAGAGAGGAACATACACCTTCTACTTCAAACTCAAAACTGGAGAAAATGATGGAGGAGATGATGAATAAAATGAGCATTCTTGAGAGAGCGCAAGCCAGTCAAAACCAAACTGCTCCTCAAAACAGAAACCAAAACCATAATCAAAATGTAAGAAGGAACCAACCTCCAAACAGACCCAGGGAAGATGATCAACAGATCACTCCTCCCTTTCACCAAAACTATGTGAGTGAGGTTGGGGAAACAGATGAAATGGCAGAGGATAATAATATAAACATGTTGGAGGTAGAGAATGATGACTTTGAGATTCATTATGATAAGAAACAAGGTCTATACACACCTTATGATGACAAAAGAGATGATGACGAAAAAAATTATCAAGACATGGAAAATGTCATCATAGAGACTCAAAGAGAATATGACCTTAGAAGTAAAACCAGTCAACAAAACCCCAACACCAAAACCTCTGACAAATATTCTCACAACAGCACTACAACCAAGCATAAAATAGTCAAACAAAAGGACAAAACAATGGATGCTAATTCTAGTAACGGTAAAGAGAAAGACACTCAAAATCTTGAAAAATAGAGTGCAAAGCTTAGTAGTACTAACACTTCAGCTAGTACTCCTTTTTCAACCATTGTGTCAAGTGTAGATAAAACAAATCAGTAAGCTATTGTTGCTAATAGAGTGGCAGTAAATAGGGCTGAAACCAACACCTTAAAGAATCAAATTTCTTTCAGCCTGGAACAGGAAATCTCAAAGATCAAAATTTCTGTCCCTTTGACTGAGTTAGCTACCCAACATGTATATAGGTCCAAAATTTTGAAGGCTTTGAACATAGAAGAAAATGGGGATACACTCAATCTTAATGACGACCAGCCAGAGCTTATTTTTGGTCCAAAGATTGAAGGTAAGTTTCAAGAGGGACCTGTCCCTCCCTTTTATGTAAGTTTGAACGTTCATGACAAAATTCTACACAACGTTATGCATGACTCAGGCGCTTCTCATAATTTAATGCCAAAATCTATAATGGAGAGCCTGGGTCTTGAAATCACCAGACCTTATAAAGATCTTTACTCTTTTGACTCAAGCAGAGTAAAATGTCTAGGGTTGATCAAATACCTCTGTGTTAACTTAGCCCAGATTCTAGCCAAGTCTTTAGTTATGGATATTGTTGTGGCTTATGTACCCCCAAAGTATGGAATGTTATTATCAAGATCCTGGGGGGCTAAGTGACAGGGGACTATGCAAATGGACATGGCCTATGCGACTATACCTGTTTTCAATCAAACAAGAAGACTTTACAGGGAGTCTCATATGCAATACATAGTTACAAGTCAAGATAGGCCTCAAAACTCTCCTATTTACTCTGTTAATACAGGCCTTGATTCTTTTATCATGTTTAATGATGAAACACTCAACGAACAAGTCACTTTAACAAAATTAATGGCCGATAGAGAGGAGGAGGTAAATACTACAGAGATGTCATAATGTTTTCCTGAACCTTTAACCAACAGCAAAACAAACGTAGGTCTTGAACTACAAGTCATGTGTCAGTTGCTTCTAAACATTGAGAGTCAAGAAATTATCCCTCAAATAAATGAAAATCTGGGGGAATCAAAACAAATTCAACTCAGTGCTGAGATTCCACAACAACCCTGGAGCACATCAGTTGAAGAGGACAGTGAACAAGATAGCACTGAAAATGACCCTCTCTGGAGTATGTATTTTGATGGTTCATGCACCAGAACTAATGCTGGTGTAGGTGTCTGGATTACTAACACTAAAAACAGACACACAGAATGCATTTCATGCAAATTAAAATTTTGGTGTTCCAACAACGTAGCGGAGTATGAATCCCTTCTCTTAGGCCTACATCTTTTGAAAAAGTTAGGAGCCAGAAGAATCAATGTATATGGGGATTCAGAATTGGTCATTAGGCAAGTCAATGGGGAGTATAACGCAAATCATCCCAGACTTAGAGCCTATTGGAATGATGTCATGGATCTTCTGAAAACATTCGAGAAGTCCAAAGTAATTTTTATCCCAACGAAAAGAAACATTGCAGCTCACAATTTAGCCTCTGCAGCTAGGACATGTCTAACTCCATATGAGACCGAATATTGCTTAACTCAGATAAAATTTAGACCAGATGTGCCTGATAATAAAAAATATTGGCAGGTGTTTGATGGAGATAAACAAATAGAAGACTTCATGCAATTCAGAAATGAATTTGAACTGAACAATTCAGATTCAGACTATGATATAGACTGCAGTGAAGAAAATTTTATTGGTGAAGAAGAACCTTCTCCTAAGCTTGTCAATATTAACCTTCAGACTAGCGAACTTAGAAACAAAACATAATTGAGTGCGGAATCAGAAACAGACGAATTAGAAATGCTGCATTATAAAGATGAAAGTTTGCCAAGTGGTCTAACACCTTTAGAAGAGTTGTTTGATTTTAATGATGTGGCCAAAACAACTAAACTGGAACCTGTTGAGACTGAAGTGGAAGAGTGCAACATAGGCAGTGAGGAAAAACCAAAAATGATCAAACTATCCAAAAATTTTCCAGCTCACATTAAACTCAAATACATAGAGATGTTCAAAGAATTTTCTGATTTTTTTGCATGGAGTTATGAAGATATTAAGTCCTATGACATTGAAATAATACAACACAAAATCCCTCTCAAAGAAAACCAAAAACCATTCAAACAGAAGCTGCGCAGAATAAACCCTGTTCATTTTCCTTTGGTTGAGAAGGAGATTAAAAAAATGTATGAGGCTGGTGTTATTGTCCCTATTAGATATTCTGAATGGGTATCTAATCTGGTGTTTGTCAAGAAAAAAATAGAGAAATCAAGCTTTGTATAGACTTTAGAGATTTAAACAAAGCTTCATTGAAAGACAACTACCCCTTATGAAAAATGGATCATGTTTTACAAAGGGTGGTAGGGTCTAAAAGAATTTCTTTGCTTGATGGCTATTCAGGGTATAATTAGATCTTAGTTCACCCTGCTGATCAATTAAAGACAACTTTTACTACACCATGGGGCACTTTCATGTATGTGAAAATTACTTTTGGTCTAATGAATGCTGGAGCAACCTTTCAGAGAGCCATGGACATAGCATTCTCGGAAGAACTAGGCTTCTTCATCATTATCTATCTTGATGATGTCACTATGTTTTCAAAAACAGATGAAGAACACTTAGCACATTTGAGGAAATTTTTTGAGAAATGCAGAAGGTTTGGGATATCTTTAAATCCTAAGAAGACACTATTTGGTCTCCAAGAAGGTAAAATTCTTGGGCACATTATTTCTGAGGAGGGTATAAAGATAGATCCAAAGAGGATTGAGGCCATATTGCAAATCTCTCATCCTCGAAACATAAAAGAGTTGCAGTCTTTCATTGGAAAGATTAAATTTTTGAGAAGGTTCATCCCCAACTTGGCTGACCTCCTCAGGAATATCACAAACATGTTGAAGAAGGAGCAAGGGGTAAAATGGACCTCTGAAGCAAAGACATCTTTTGAGCTGGTGAAACAAGCATTAACCAAAACACCGGTGCTGATAAGTCCTGATTTTTCAAAGGATTTTTATATCTTCTCATTTGCATCACAACATACCATAGCTGCTGTCCTTTTACAGAAAAATCCACAAGGACAATAGCAGCCTATTTCCTTCTAGTAAGGCATTGAGGGATGCCCCTTTGAAGTATAACATTATGGAAAAGCAAGCTTTTTCTTTGGTTAAGGCTTTAAAAGATTTTAGGGTATACATCCTTCACTCACACATCATTTCCTTTGTCCCAAATTCAGTTGTTAAAGACATTATAACACAGGACCTAGATGGTAAGAGAGGTAAGTGGATTGCTGTTATCCTTGAATATGATTTAGAGATAAAACCCACTAAGCCCATCAAAGGCCAAGGTCTAGCTAGATTAATGGCTGAGTCAAATTGTGAAGTTCTTGATCTTAATATGATCAATTATTTGGATAACCAAGAAGAATTCTCAACTCCCATTGTTGAAGACCATTTTATGAATTCTCCTTGGTATGCTGATATAGTTTATGTTTTTCTTAATTTAAACAACCTCCCGGTCTGACAAAAACAAAGGCAAGGTTCTTAAAGTTGAAAGCAGTAAACTATTGCATTATAGATAGATTTATTTATTGGAAGAATGTAGGCGGTATATTGCTTAAATGTTTGCCTGAGTTTGATGCAGAGAAGGTTAAGCGGGAATTCCATGAAGGAGAATGTGGGGGTCATTTGTACTGGAAGTCAACAACCAACAAAATTTTGAGGGTTGGTTTCTATTGGCCTACTCTTTTTTCCGATATACACAAGATGATCATTGCCTGCCATAAGTGCCAACTGTTTGAAGGCAAAAGAAAACTGTTACCCCTTCCTCTGCATCCAATTACTGTTAAAGCCCCTTTTCTACAGTGGGGACTTGACTTCATAGGAGAAATCCATCCACCATCTTCTGCCCAAAATAGGTGGATTCTTACTGCCACAGACTACTTCACTAAATGGATAGAAGCCATTACTTGTAGGCAGGCCAATGATTCAGTTATCATTAAATTTATGGAGACTAACATTCTCTCCAGATTTGGCCGTCCTACCAAAATTATCACTGATAATGCACCAGCATTTGGATCAAAGAGGATGGTTGATTTCTGTCATAGATATCAGATAACATTGGGGCATTCCACAACCTATTACCCTCAAGGTAATGGACTTGTAGAATCTTCCAACAAAAGCTTAGTGAACATAATCAAGAAACTGTTGGAAGACAATAAAAATTCTTGGCACACAAAGCTGGTCCATGCACTTTGGGCTGACAGATTAACTTTGAAAAAATCTATTGGTATGTCACCTTTCCAGCTTGTGTATGGTATTGATGCAAATTTTCCAAATATCCTTGGTGTACCAGCTATGAAGTTTATTCAAGAGTTTCATACTGAAGAAAATGACATGAACAGAAGAATAAATCAGACCATTCATCTTCATCAGACTAGGGAGGAGGTGTATAACAAAGCATTGCACAAACAGGACAACATCAAAAATATTTTTAACAGAACAACAAAGGCCAGCAATTTCAAGATTGGGGATAAAATTTTAAGGTGGGACTCAAGGAGGGAAGAAAAGGGAAAGCATGGAAAATTTGACAACCTATGGCTTGGCCCTTACTCTATTCATTCAGTTGCTGGTAATAATGCCTTTTTCTTACAGGAACTGGATGGAACATAATTTTTTGGGGGTCCTGTCAATGGCAGGATGCTCAAGCATTACTTCTCTTGATCCATTTTTTGTTTTAAAGCCTTTTTATCCTGTTCCATTATAAATATTCCATCCACCATTCCATTCAAAGTTATGAAAAATCAAAAAATACAAAAACAAAGAAAAGGAAGAAAAGAGGGCAGAAATGAAAAAAAAAGAAAGGCAGAGCCCCATGCCAAAAAAGAGACACAAATATGAAAGTGTGCAAGCTCAAATGCCACTCCTCAAAAACACACTTCTAGTTATTCAAACTGTTTAATATTGACTAATTAGTCTTGAATTTACTATTGATAGGATAGCGAAATTGATTTGCCAAATTGTTTAATCTTGGCTTATCAGTAGGTAGATTAGGATAGAAATGAAAGGTTCAAACATGTTCAAAACCTGAACCTGAATTTCCAAGCAAAGAGATGACTCAAAACTGTTTTATCTTCTGAGTCAAAAAAGAGAAAAACTGGTTCTAATTTTCCCAAAATTTGAATTAGAGAACAAGGAAGAGACAACTCAAACAAAAGCAAAAGCAGAGATGTGAAGAAAGGAGAAGGCCATGATGAGAAACTTTCAGATCTCAAGCCTTCCATTTTGATTTTTGATTTTCAGCAAATAATAATCTATGTGCAGCTTGTTTTTTGCCATAGATCACAACTAGTCAAACAGCTTAATCTCGACTTGACTGTTTTTAAATTTCTGTTGTAGAATTTAGATAATGGAAGTCTGTTGGACAGTTTAATCCCAACGAATAGTAGATTAGGTAGAGAAATATCTGAGCTCAACTATTTAATCTGAGTTCAGGAAGAAATAAAGAGTATAATTATATTAGTTTTTATGCGTTCAAAAGAATAAAATGTTGTGAAAAGAGTTTGCCAATCCAAGTGCACTCTGATGAAGAAAAAATGTTAGATCAGTAGGATTGGGTAGGTAGAAAGTTGTATTGATGAAGTCCATTGTTTTTTCATAACTGATATTATTTTTCATAAGAAAAGCAAGATCATCCAGCAAAAGAAAATCAATCTAAAGGATCAGGCACAAGTCAGCCTCCCAGAGAAATCAAGTTTGAATTCTTGATGCCTTCAAGAAGGCAACATCCCCAAGTGGAGCCACTGTTAGCCACCTGTAAAATTTGATTATACCAAAGGTGGCTAAATTTTTTTTGAGCCTTGAAGGAACAATTTTTCCTATCAAAAACTGTTGGCTCTTGAAGACTCTTAAAGGCCTCATGCCTCTGTCCAGTTTCCCACACTGCTGTTTTGCATCCAAAAACCTCTGAAATCCTACAAATATCCAAAGCCAAACACTGCAGCAAACCCTTGTTCCCCTTCCTTCTCCTCAAAACTAACCTCATTTTATATCCCTCCATTCCCCATGAAAATCCCTCATTTTTACATTTCTGCTATTTCCCCTCATCAAAATTCATTCTATAAGGTTAAAAACCCACTTTTTAACCTTACCGAAACCTTCATTTCCTTAAAAAAAATCATTCAAAAACCATAGAAAACGCATATTTTCTATGCATCAGGATTTAGCCCCCTCGGGCTAAGCCTCTAAACCCTTTTTCGTCCATGCACCCAAGCGCCTGAACCAACTACTAAACCTGTCAGGCGTTTATCCTTTCCAACAATTTTTCTTTGCCCAAAAGCATTAAAAAACTTTGTAATTTGTGTTTTTTGGGTTTCAATTTATTTTCAAAGGTTTTTCGCCCGTATAAACTATGGAGAAATCTCCACCGTCAGTCTGCTCTGCAGAACGGATGGTGCGGAGCGCGTCTTCCCGTGGTCCCCACCGCCCGTGCGCTGTTTGCCCAAAACCGGCGGTATCCTTCGCACCGCCTTCAGGCCCAAAGCTGTTTTCTTTCGTTGGCTAGGGATTCCATACGCTGTGTGACACACGTCCCGTGTACTATCTGGAAACCTCCATCCGCCGCGTATTAAATTCATCCTTCGCACGTTAATTATCGGACCAGGATGCCCAGCGAATTCGCTGTGGACTTTCCGATCTGGGCCCACTGATCCAACGGTGATCGCTTGCCCAAGTTGCTCGATGGTTAGTAAAGGTGAGCACGCGATAAACAAGCCATCGTACATCGACAATCGCGTCTCCACCGTCGATCTGATCTGTAGATCGACGGTCCAAAATCCATTGCTCGATTCCTTATTTTGACTTTCAGACCTCCGCTCCCGACCGTCGATCATGCGCGATCAACGGCTCAGATTTGATCCTCTTCCACCTATTCTATAATATCCCCCGATCAATCCTGACCGTCGGATGATGCCATCCGATGGCCATGCTCCTCCACCCATCGTCCGATGCAGTTAAGCCTATAAAAGCAAGATTTTTTAATGAGTTTTCGCATTTTGCAGGGTTTAAATCATTTGTTCGTGGTTTCCAAAGAAGATTTAGGGAAGGAGGGTGATGACCCTCCCGTCTTTGATTCATCCACGGAAATCACCCGCAGGGTTGGAATGCATGTTTCATCCATGTTTTCTTAGGCATTGATGCCTTATAAACCCTGCGCAGCCCGACACGACAGCAAGAAAACCATGAAACAGGCACAGTAAAAGATTATCAGTGTCAAAGACCAGGAAATTATCAGAGCAGAGAATTAATAGATAGATTAGCGAGGATTATGGCTAAGACAGTTATCAAAAGCCTAATCCCCAATGTAAAACATAGTTTAAAGGAAAACCTAAAGTGTTTTAAACCGACAGAAGACCTCACCCACCACAAATTAGGGCAAATTGATCCCTCCCAGCGACTAAAGCGCCACCTGTGTCTCAAAGTATTCAATCAGGAACATAATTTATTGAGTAGGATTAGATCTTTTTCCTTGACGTAGCCAAAGAGTTACTTTTGCCAGGAGTTTAATGAAAGGATGTCTGCAGAGTAACCCTAGCATCACACAGAGCCTCAAAGGTCAACAAAAGCTCCCACCGAGCTTAATTCTTAAGTGTAAACCAATTAATACAGTGAAACACCTGTATAGTTTCTTCATTGAGCCTCCCAAGGGCCAAAAAAACATTAACTCTGTATTAATTGTATTTGAGATCTTTAATCAGATCTCACCTCCTTATCCTATAAATACTTCAGTAGAAGATGAGTGAGGGGTTGGTTGCTATGTAATTGCTGAAGCATGGTAATGTAATTGAGCTGGAGACTTCTAATTGTAAATAGTGATTCACTGGCTCTTGGAGCTCTGCTTGTAATAGATAAGTTAGGTTGTGAAGAGAGATGAATTGAAACACTAGACTTGAAGATTGTAACTGGTTTGGAGCATCAATACAAGTTGATTTATGGGATCCTGGTCTATGTTGACGGTGATGTTATTCTTATTGTAACTTGTGATTTTGTTTCCGTTTTCATTATGTTTCATTTTCTACTGTAAAGAACAGTTTGAACAGGGTTAGGACCTACTGTATACGAGTAACCTTCTCTGGCTGAGAAATATTTATTTAAATTTTTTCTTCCCACTGCGTTATTTGAAAACGATTTAATTCAGTTTAAGCATAGGATTGCTGGCGTTCCCTCGTCTTATTGTCTTAGCTGAATATCATGTTTGAATGTTACTTTCAGTATATGTTGTGTGAAGATGAACTAAGGAAGATATGGTGAGCCCTGGTCCTAGTCTTATTTGCATAACTGTTTGATTGTCTCCCTTAGAGTGTGTTAAAAGCTGGATAGTTTCAAAGTACTTACCAGATCTTAGGCCATTCTGTGTTATCTTTGTGATTGCCTTGAAAGTAACCAAGTAAAGCAGAGCTAGGAGAGGATTTGTGGCGAGCCCGGCCCGCTAGTGTCTTCTCTAAAAGTTTCCTTCAAGTTTCCCTTTGTTTTAAGATGTTTTCTATTGAAGGTGTATCAAAGGCTGGCTAGTTTCAAAGTACTTACCAGATCCTAGTTTTCTTTCATGTCTTTCTTAAGTGCCTGGTCAAAGGCTGGCTAGTTTCAAAGTACTTACCAGATCCTGGGCTGCTCTTTGTTCTACATTTGTTATTTTCCCCTTCTTAATGTATCATTTCGTTCCATAAATCAAACTTTAAAGAGATCCTTAAACATAGATGACTTGCCCCATGGACCAATCTTGCCCCTTGCTATCCCAATTAAACCCTATTATGACTCCATAGCCCAATGGACTGAAAACCTACCATTATCTTTCATCTTGGCCAAAACTTACTCTTAGGCTTGCAACTTCTCACTTTTGAACCTCTTTACCTTTGGGACTTTTCACCTCTAACGAAAATCATGTTCAAACATCCAAAAACAAAACAAAACCCTTGGTCTTCATAACTAGCTTAATACCATTACCCCAAACTTCAAAGACAAATCTATATTTTCACTCATTGGAGAGATCCCTCTCTAGATTTAGGAGGGCTAGATCCTAGAATCCAAAAGTTGGTTGAAACGATGTTGTTTCTGTAATTGGACTTTGCCAATCTTGCTAATAAATTACAGATTCCTAACATAAGGAAAGGGTACTTCTGTTTACGTTGAGAACCGTCCTCAGTACGAGGCTTAGAAGAGTCTGGCTTTGGGGCATCAGGTTTGGATTTTCCTTTTCCCTTCTTTTTCCCTTTGGAGGCTTTTTCCGTAGGATTAGCCTGAATGGCGTTAACCTCCGCAGTTTTGCCAGAATCTGGAGGGGCGGGAAGAGCAGAATTATTGGATGAATTGGACTTCTTCTTCCCATTCGAAGATTTTCGAGAATTTTGAGACACGAAACCAGTAACACCATCCACCGCTGGGGTAGGTGGGGCTTTAGAGGTTCATGGGTGTGGTGCATCAGTGAAAATATCATAAAGCGTGTCAGACTGAGAGTATACTAGGTCAAGATACTGGGCACGCGCTATGGCTTGTTCTTCAGTCACACATGCCCCCATAGCAATATCTTGCACGATTTTTTTAACGAAGGATGTGGTGAACCAATGAGTTAGTAGTTGATCAGGTATATCAAACTTGATCAGCCTACGATGACGTCGCCACTCAAGAATATGATCGGATATGTGGGTGGCTTTATCCTGCTTCAACAAAGTCAAGAGATGCGTCCTAGCTTCATAGCGAACCGGTAACTGAAAGTGAGTTAGAAAAGCCATTGCTAAAGTATTGAAATCTTGAAAGATGCCACGGGGTAGTTCAATATACCACTTAGTGGTAGCACCGGTAAGAGTGCGCTTGAAGAGATGTAGACGAATTGAATCATCGACCCAAGAATTAGACGAACACCACAAATGGTAAGTCATTACATGAGCTTAGGGGTCTTCCCCAGCTTTACCTTCAAACTTTGGGCAGTCGTTGGGTACTGTTGAGCCCCAAGATTGTTCTATCTTTCATCTTACTTCACTCCATTTTCCTTTTTCCATTGTTATCCCAGGCCCAAATGATCAATGAAATTAGTTAAAATTACTTTTAGAGTGAATAACATGGCTAACTTGCTAAGTTTTGTGATTTTGTCATTGTAATGCATTTTGAACTGAAACTAGCTACAGAATGTAGACATTCCGTAGCTAACCGCAAATTCTGCAGCTGTCTTCACGTTCAAGCATGTTCCAGTTGTCCTCTCAGGAAAAGCCACACATGGGTATATTCCACATCATGTCCTCAACGTTTGTTGCTCACCATGAAGAATGAACCGGATTCTGGACGTGGTTTTGTACGTGGGAACTCATTCAAGGAGGCAGACTTCTAATAGGACAAGGACAGTCCAGATTTCCTTTGTCCATTTACGCTGCCATCTTTAAAGTCCTAGTACGATTTTGATATGAAAAGACAATGATCCCCGTATTGTTGCAAGTTCTGTTATGAAGATTTGTTATAAATGTACTCGGGAAACTGAGAGACAAGATGTAGATTTTGATTAGATTTCATAGATTGACTGCTATATTTCTGAAGACCGAGAATACTTTTTTTTAAGTTATTTTCCTTTAATGAAGAAGATAGCATTGCTTTGAACGCGTTGAGTTGATTTTGAGTTAAGATTTCGTCTGGTGGTAGAGGGCCCCTGCCTCCTGAACGGCTTTACTTTCGTAATCTAGATAAGTATCTTAGTTGTTTTCACGTTTTTGAAGTTTGAGTTCATATTTAATTTCATTAGTCACTATAGCTATACTTGTTCTAAGAAACTCTTCCAAAAGATCATGATAATGAATGAGAAATGGCCGTAGTGTTATAGATTTTAATTGCAATTTCTTTTGTTCATTATCACAGTTGAACTTATTCTAGTAAAATCTTCCAAAAAAATCATTATGATGGCTAAGGCATGACTGTGATACTGAAGGTTTCGGTTGTTTGTTTACACTAAGTAACATAGCTGATCTTACTCTTAAAACGCTCTTCCAAAACATCATAACAATGGGTAGGAAATAGCTGTGATGTCTTAGTTTTTAATTGTAATTTATTTTAGTTTTCATGTTTGCATTTTCATTGAATTGTACATCCATGATTTTTCTAACAAGCTCTTCCAAAATACCATTCATGATGGACAAAATAGGCTGTAGAATCCCATAGATTAATTGCATGATAACTCAGTTAGGGTACTCCGGAGTCAAATTGCATTCAATTCATGCTCTGTTATTTCGTTTTAAGTTTGATAATGGCTTGTTAGTTTAGCACTGTTTATTGTAGACTGGTAGCACTTTAGTTCAGTTCTAGCTTAGCTCACTGTATTTACATTCCACATTTAGTTGTCATCCATTGCATATTAAATTACATTAGTTGTTAAACTTAAACACCACGGCCTTCATTATTTACAAAACCTCTTTTGTTCCAAACCTATAATTAACTCATAATCATCTGGACAGAAGATAGTAACAGTCCAAGGCCTGGAGTAATTTTGCAACCTTTTTACCATTTCACAAACAAACCTTTCCTCAAAAGACTATTCTAAAAATCTATAACTTTTGAGTGAAGTTTAGTGGTGTTAAACTAAGTTGCAGAATAGAATTAGGAGCTAGTTTTAGAGTAGAGATATTTTGATGTTACAAATGTTCTTTTCCAGATATGTTTCACAAACCTTTAATCATGGATGAGATGTTGTATCATTATGAGTTGATTGTTTAATTGTTTAGTTAGGAGAATTTTTACCCTTAGCTACCCATTCCTCAAGCTCTTCCAAAATATCCTTAATGAATGGATTGGACAAGTTAAGTTCATGTTGTGATTCATTTTCTTGAAGTCATTATCAAGCTTTGTATTTTTTCTAAGTCATAGTTTAGGTTTGGTTCTGTCTCAGTATTTGCATTTGTCATTTGTCATCAACAAATTAGGCTTCACTATGTTTTTAACCAGTAGCTTCTTTCCACCAGCATTTAGTTCTTTTCCTTGTGAACATAAAACCATCAAAAGACCAAAAACATCATAAAACACTAAACACAATGCAGTAAGGAACAAACACCTAGGCACATACAATGCACCTCACTTCAACAGTTTACCAACCCTTGTTGACAATTAAATGAACTCAATTTAGGAGACTAGGGTGAGCCCAAACATTTTGGCGCCGTTGCCAGGGAAGTGAAAACTAGGTAACCTTTGTTTCTTAACTCACAAAAAGAATTATATGCGTAGAGAGAGAGACTCAAGGGGTAGATTCATAAGCAGCAGAAGTAGAATTTTGATTTCTAGAACACCACTTGTTTCACCTAGACCAAGAGCTAGTACACCTTCAACTCAGACTCACATTCCATCCTTTACTGATCCTAGACTTCTAGAATACCTAAGATCAGATATTCCATTAGAGAAACCTTCCACTTCATCAACTGAACCTACCTTAGAAGAAGATCCAAAGACTCTTGTTAGGGACACAAAATTTTCCACTTCCACAGGAGAGTCAATCATGGCAGAAGAAGGGGGAGGAGGCGTCTTTAATGGAGAACACACATTATTTGGAGGGGGTAGAGGTAGAGGAGAAGGAGGTGGGGGAGAAGGAGGTAGAGGTGTAGAAGGAGGAAGAGGTAGAAGAGAAATGGGAAGCTATTTTGGGTTTCCTATAATAGATGAAGAAACCAATACAACCATGAAAAAAATTTCACCCTCTCTCCTTCCAAACTTCTATGGACTTAAAACTGAAGATCCTGAAACCTTCCTATTTGAATTTGAAATTCTGTGTAGAACTTATGACTACTTACAAGATGCTCAAAAACTTAAACTATTTCCTTCAACATTGAAAGGAGCAGCATTGAAGTGGTTTATGAGTTTGATCAACAATTCTATTAGGACATGGGAAGACATGAAACAAGCATTTCTAGAGAGGTATTTGGATTATTGTATGCCGGTCAATCATAAGGAAGAAGTTTTTAAGATGTTACAAAAAGAAGATGAAAACTTGGAAGATTTGTTGGAGAGATTTCATTACAACATCAAAAGAGAAAAAATGGAAAACTTAGATCAAGACACCTTAAAAGCTCTTTTGTTGAAAACAATTAGGGATGAATGGTTGGATATTCTTAACATGATGGGAAAAGGGGATATATCACAACTCACATTACCTGAAATATATGAGTTATGTATCAACCTTTCAAGAGGGAAATCTAAAACCGTAAAAGGTCCAAGAGATCCTGCTCTTGCAAGGGCAAGTAAGTCTGCTTCTGGGATAGTAAGTAGATCAGAAATATGAAATATGCTTGATGATTTCAAATCTGACATATTAGGGAGTCTTAGTGAAAAAATAGACACCCTTAAGATACAAAACAAGCAAAAAGCTGAATCTGATGCCTTAGCAATCTTCTGTCCCAAATGTAGAAAGAAACATGCCTTGAGAGAATGCCCTTTGGATGTAAAATCTGTAGAGACCTGTGTCATTTGTTCTGAAAAAAATGAGACCAAGAATTTTCCTTCTCTTCCTAGTCTCAAAGCTATCTTTCAACAGGAAACTCCTACAGATTCCACAGAATCTCTCAATTTTGTCTCTAGAAGGCCTTGGCAAGGACCTCAAACACAGGGATTCCATGATCAAATGTATAACCAACCTCCACCTTGGAATTCTTGGCAGCAACCTTGGCCTCAATTTCAAAATCAATCTCAAGCTTGGGCACAAGGAGCACAAAATCCCTATGGGAGATACTCTCAGTACTATCAGTATCCACCATCCTATCCACCATACCCACATTTTTATCCTCAAAATCCTCAACAAAATTTTCAACAAAATCCTCAACAACATCATCAGAACCTACCACATCAAAATAAACCACTTCCATTACCATTTCCTCAAAAATAAAATTAGTTGCCTGATCAACCCATACCAAACCCCAATAATAAAAATCCTCAGAACACATACATGATAGAAGGCCAACAATTTCCAACTTATCTAATTACTCCTTTAGACCTTAGTGATGTTCAACCTAGGTCTGGAAGAATACTTGAAAAGAGGAAACCTTTTGTGATCATATAAGAGCAAGATAACTCTGAGGAAGACTCTCTACAGGTGAATAAAAGTCTTGAGGAAGATACATCTTTTCAGGACCCAAACACTGAAAAATTAAAGCAAAAAGAACCAATAATTTCAACTCCTGTATTAGAGCAGCCATCAACATCTACTTCTATACCTCCCTTTCCAGAAAGATTACAAATTGATAGAGGTGTAGAAAAACAAATTATGGTGCCTAATTATGATTTCCTAGATGAGCTGAGAAATGTTTGCATTAATATTCCATTATTACAAGCCATCAAGGAAATTCCAATTTTAGCAAAAACAATAAAGGAGTTGAGTATGAAGAAAACAAGAAAAAGAATACGAGAGACAAAGAAAATTCAACTGGAAGGAAAAATAACAGATATCATGATGGGTAAGATTGCTATTCCAAAGTATCTAGACCCAGGAAATCCAGTTGTTAAAATTCACATCAATGGAATTGAGATCCAAAACACACTCATTGATTTAGGAGCAGTAATCAATATCATGAGTAGACAAATCATGGATAAACTGAAACTTCCTAATCTTCTCTTTACACCCACATTATTACAATTAGCAGACAGATCTGTGATCAAACTTGATGGGGTAATAGAAGACATTCCAGTGTCCCTAGATTCTTGGGAGTACCCTGTGGATTTCATGATCCTAACTCCTAAGAATAATCTAGGAGGACATCTTGTTATATTAGGAAGACCTTGGTTGGCTACAGCTGATGCTTTTATTAGTTGTAGATCCGGTGATATGTACATCTCTGATGGTAGTTCAACTAAGAAATTCACTTTGTATCCTCTAGCTAGGACAATTACAGATTTAGATGATACTCAATGGATAGAGGATGAAGAAGATTTACAACCTCTCTTCACAATTTCAGAAATTAGTGAAGATAATCAAATTCTGAATACTCTAGAAAACTTTGAATCCTCTTCATAATACAAACATGAATCACTTCAAGAGGGATCCAACATTGAGTTTTTGTCATCAAGGCAGATGTCTCTTCATTCTATGGATAAATTTGGCAGCTCTACAAGTGAGATATTTCCGGGCAAAACTTTGAACATAAACAAGAACCTAGAAAAATCTCAACAAGAAGAGTTAGTCAAAGTATTACAGAGACATTCTTCTGCATATGCATGGGAATACACTGACATGAAAAGGATAAGTCCCAAGACTTGTACTCATCACATCTATATAGAGGCAAATTGCAAACCAATCAGACAGCCTCAAAGACGGATGAATCCAAATCTTAGGGAAATTGTCAAGGAAGAATTACAAAAATTGTTAAATGTTAACTTCATCTATCCTATTTCAGATAGTTAGTGGGTTTCTCCTTTGGTGATTGTGCCTAAGAAAAATGGAAAATGGAGGGTGTGTGTTGACTACCGAGAACTGAATAAAGCTACTCTTAAAGACCATTTTCCCTTACCTTTCATAGATCAAGTATTAGATACATTAGTTGGCAAAAAGTACTTCTCATTCCTAGATGGGTTTAGTGGTTACAATCAAATCCAAGTAGCACTTGAAGATCAAGACAAAACCACATTTACCTGTCCTTGGGGTACCTATGCTTACCGAGTATTGCCATTTGGATTATGCAATGCACCTGCAACATTCCAAAGGGCAGTATTAGGAATTTTTCAGATCTAATACATGATTGTGTAGAGGTATATATGGATGATTTCACAGTTTATGGAAACACATTTGAAGAAGCTTTAGCAAACTTGGAAAAAGTTTTAAAGAGATGTCAAGAAGAAAATCTTTCACTTAGTCATGAGAAATGTTTCATGATGTTTACTGAAGGTATTGTTTTGGGGCATCACATTTTAGGGGATGGGATTAGAGTTGATGAGTCAAAAGTTGAAGTCATCTCTAACTTATCTATTCCAAGTTGTGAAAAAGATGTTAGGAGTTTTCTAGGATTTATAGGATATTATCGGAGGTTTATAGAAAAATTCACCAAGATAGCATCTCCACTCTTCAAATTACTTACCAAAGATTGTGAATTCAAATGGAATTATGATTGCTAGTTAGCCTTTGAAACCCTGAAAACAAAAATTTCCGAAGCACCTATTTTAAGGGGACCTAACTGGAAGTTACCTTTTCATATCTCAACAGATGCTTCTGATACAGCTCTAGGAGCAGTATTGGGACAAAAAGACTTGATTCCTTATGCCATCTACTATACCAGTAAAAATTTGACTCCTGCAGAGTTAAACTATATTGTAACTGAAAAAGAGTTTTTAGCTGTTGTTCATGCCATAAACAAATTCAGACACTATATAACAGGCTATGAAACTTTTGTTCACACTGATCATTCTGCAATTAGATACTTAATGAACAAATCAATTACTAATGGCAGAGTCATAAGATGGTTATTGCTTTTACAAAAATTCAACATTACCATTCTAGATAGGCCTGGAAAACAAAACACAGTAGCTGATTTCCTATCTAGACTCCAAAACATCAAAGATGACACTCCAGTTGAAGATCAATTTCCCGATGAATATCTTTTTGCAATTTCTACCCAAACTCCTTGGTTTGCTGACATTGCTAATTATTTAGTTTCAGGAAAATTTCCTTCAATAATGAATGCAAGAGATAAAAGAAAAATCATTTATGACAGTGCAAAATATTCATGGGTTGCTAATGAGTTGTACAAGGCAGGTCCAGATTTGATCATTAGGAGATGTGTTCGGGAAGATGAGATGCATAGATGCAGTTACTCAAAGCATGTCATGATGAACCTTGTGGCGGACACTTTCTTTGATAGAGACAGACTTATCACGGTCCTTCATTTAAGGATATTGTGGCCATCCTTGTTTAAAGATGCTAAGAGTATGTCAAGAGTGTGACGATTGCCAAAGGGTAGAAACCTTCTCCTTCGGGTGAATGCCATTACAACCTCGGAGGGTACATGTTGAACCTTTTTGAAAAATGGGCTTTGGATTTTGTAGGACCTATTAGTCCTCCATCAAGGAAAAAGAGATATATATTAGTTTTCTGATTATGTTGCAAATGGGTAGAGGCCAAGCCATTACTTTTGCTAATAAAGCATACGTAGTTACTTTTCTTTTGAGGCTATTTTTACTTGTTTTGGTGTCCCAAGGGAAATTTTTACAGATCAAGGAGCTCAATTCACATCAAGGCTAGTGGAACAAATGATGGAGAGGTAGAAAATCAAACACAGAAAATATACTCCCTATCATCCACAAGAAAATGGTCAAGTGGAATCTACTGATAAGGTCATTGAAGGGATCACAACAAAGACTGTTCATTTACATAGAAGAGATTGGGCAGACAGGCTTCCTGAAGCCTTGTGGGCCTATAGAACTACATGGAGAAGCACAACAAGCCATACTCCTTATGAACTTTTTTATGGAAAGCAAGTTTTTGTTTCCCATAGAGTTCCCGATTCAAAGCTTTCAAAATGGTAGTTCGGCTAGGACTTGATTTAACGGAGGCACAAAAGCATAGATTGGAGCAAATTAATGAATTAGATGAGATCAGACAAGATGCAGTTCAGAAAACAAGTCTAGTCCAACAGCAAAGGACTAGATGGCATGATAAGTACATCAAAGAGAAGAAGTTCAAAGGAGGAGACTGGGCTCTCTTGTTTGATTCAAAATTCAAGGATTTTCAAGGTAAATTTCAAACACATTGGCTAGGGCCATATGAAATTGTTAAAATGTTTGACAATGGAGCAGTAAAAATCAGGACAATAGATGAAGAAAAGGTTACTTTTCTTGTGAATGGTCATAGATTGAAGCTGTATCATAAGCCACTCTCGAGAGAAGAATTTGTCAAGAAGTTCCGGGAAAACAGTGATGTGAAGTTAATGAAGAAGAATCTTTCTTCTTCATCAACTTCATTGAATTTTAAAGTCATTTCTTTTGAAAAATAAAAAATAAAAGTATAAACATGAGCCAATCCTTGATTAGCATGTTTATCTGAAAGATAGGGTGATTCATGAGTCTTCAGAGCACTCAACACTTTTCCATTTTATCTGTGACAATTTATTCTGAGAATCATAAGTTCAGATCCATTGCACTTATGATCCATCTCATTTCATTTCATTTACTCATCCATCCATACTCCATTTCATTCATTCATTCATACTTCACTTCATTCCATATTTCATTCATCTCATTCCATACTTCATCCACCTCATTTCCATATCAAAAATTTAAAAGTTTGATGTTTTTTCTGCAAATGAATAACACATGTCATGGATTGTAGGCCATTTCCTATATTCCTCCACTCCATTTCATACATTATAATCCATCCCACTTCATCATTCACTTCATACATATCCCATTATACCATATTTCATCATTTATCTTCACTCATTCCATATAATATTCCACTTATATTCCAAACCACTCCATTCCATGCTTAAAATTCTCTAGAGATACATTCTGCAGCTGAACAGACATTTTGCAGCTAATCAGACTTTCCGCAGCCAGGCAGTCATTCCGCAGCTACAGATCCTAAAGGCACTGATCAACAGACATTGAATTGCAATAAGATAATCTAGTATATCCATGGACAAGAAAAATTAAGAAGGGTTATGAAGACTCACAAAGTAATGGTTTCCAGAGGAGAAAAAAGTGTATGAAGAGCACAAAAATCAGACGAAAAGCAAAGGTAAAAAGTTTTAATTATAATGGCATATCATAAACTTTAGTATAGTTTTAGTTATGAATTATTTGAAAAGTTGTTTTGATTATTTTTATTGATCATGCCAAATATACCCTCCACAAAAATTTGGATAAAAATAATTCATTTCAAATCCTATACCCGATCATTATTTAAGAGGTTAAAATGCTGAAGTAATTGATTTTCTCACGTCACCCAGCCAAATCATTTAATGATGATTTTTGAAGCCGTTGTAAAAATCTCCGCAGTATTTTCATTCATTGATTT
The DNA here is from genome assembly GCA_034641835.2 of Pinus albicaulis. NCBI lineage: Eukaryota > Viridiplantae > Streptophyta > Pinopsida > Pinales > Pinaceae > Pinus > Pinus albicaulis. The sequence goes on along the minus strand of CM076579.1, from coordinate 1,550,067,778 downwards.
TTTTTCTTCACCTCACTTCATTAACTCGTTCCGTAACCACTCCCTATTACTCCATTCCGTAGCCAGCCCTTCATCGTTTCATTCCGCAAAACAGAGGTATCTCTATCACCGTGAGCAGAGGTATATCAGTTTGGAATTTGAAACCATTGTCACCGTGAAGCAGAGGTATATCAGTTTGGAATTTAAAGCCATTTTTACCGTGAAGCAGAGGTATATCAATTTGAATATTGAAGCACTATCACCGTGAACCAGAGGTATATCAGTTTGAAGGTTGAAGTCATTGTCTCCGTAAGAAGAAAGAGTACTAATCTGAAGATTGAAGAAGAAATTATGGGTCTCATTGTAAGAACTGAACCAGTGGGCACAAAATACCTGGAAGGATACCCTCAAAGTAGAGAAATGTTGCAACAGGCACGATGGCTGCAATTCCTCGATAGCACGAAGGCTTAAATTCTTGTCACGAGGTTTCATTGCGGAAGCAACGGGATTGCTTAGACATGGAAAAAATGGTTTAGAACGAGGAATTTCATAATGAATCATGGAAAAGCAAATCCTCAAATCACCAAGTATGGATGTCCTTTGTGGTTAAAGGGAATTCCAAGTTCTGCATTAAAAAATAAATGGAGAAACATATTGCTTATTCTACAAAACATTATCACTTGTGAAGGTAGATATGGCACATTTTATGTTTACCATATTAGATTGATCATGCACTTTCTGGGGGAAGAGCTAAATTTGCCTTATTTCTTGCTTCAAAGTTTGAAAAAAATGGCTTCTAGTGTTCAAAGAAGAGTCCAATTCTTAGAGACAACTCTATACCATCATGGCATGGTTAAGATTTTAATTGAACACCATTTAGCCAAAACAAAAGACACTTGGGATAATTTCTTGGTAAGAAATCACTTTGAGGAGCCAAAAGAGCCTTCACCTGAACATCAGCCTACAAGGAGAAGCAGAAAAAGGAGAACTTCTAAAATTGAAACGGATAAACCAATTCAAGATAGCAGTGAAGAGATAATCTTTGATAAGTTGACCCAAATTAAGAGACAGCTTAAAGAAGAAAGGATAATCAAAAAATTTACCACAGAAAAAGGAGAGGGATCATCCCAGCCAAGAAGAAGCCATAGACTCAAAGGGAAACTAAGGAAAACACAGACCAAACAAACAGGGGTGATAAACATAGACGATGAGGAAACATCTATTGAAGAAGATGTTGAAGAAGATTTTGATGAAGAAACCCACAAGAGTGACTGCCATGACAGAAGTTTATGACTATGTTTGAAACATTTGGAAAGGACAGCTTCAGAGAGTAGAGATAGAACCCCTAGTCCTCCATTGTCTGAAATAAATGTGTTAAGAAGAGATAGGTATGAGCTGGAAGTACTTAATAGACATATCAGAACTAAGAATGATATTCTGAAGGAACAAGTCAAACTCAAGACCAGTATGAACTCAACCTTGTCTCTACAAATGGAAAAAGTGGAAAAGGATAATGAAAAGTTGAAAAAGAGGAACAATAAGCTAATCAGGGCACTTACCAATTTAAGTTTCAAGCTAGTCATCAGGAAGCCCAGAAGACCTTTAACTTCCAGGAAAAGAATAAGAAGAGGGTTGGATGTTCTTGCAGAAGTCTCTGAGTTTATGGAATAAGTTGCATGAGGATATGCAAGAAGTCAGCAGTGGGGGTATGTTGAGCCCCAAGATCGTTCTTTCTTTAATCTTACTTCACTCCATTTTTCTTTTTCCATTTTTATCCCAGGCCCAAATGATCAATGAAATTAGTTAAAATTACTTTAAGAATGAATATCATGGCTAACTTGCTAAGTTTTGTGATTTTTTCATTGTAATGCATTTTGAACTGAAACTAGCTACAGAATGCAGACATTCCGTAGCTAACCGCCAATTCTACAGCTGTCTTCACATTCAAGCATGTTCCAAGTGTCCTCTCAGGAAAATCCACACATGGGTTTATTACACATCATGTCCTCAACGTTTGTTGCTCACCATGAAGAATGAACTGAATTCTGGACGTGGTTTTGTACGTGGGAACTCATACAAGGAGGCAGACTCCTAATAGGACAAGGACAATCCAGATGCCCTTTTTCCCTTTACGCTGCCATCTTTAGAGTTCTAGTATGATTTTGATATGAAAAGATAATGATCCCCATATTGTTGCAAGTTCTGTTATGAAGATTTGTTATAAATGTACTCGGTAAACTGAGAGACAAGCTCTAGATTTTGATTAGATTTCATGGATTGACTGCTATATTTCTGAAGACCGAGAATAATTTGTTTTAAGTTATTTTCCTTTAATGAAGAAGACAACATTGCTTTGAACGCGTTGAGTTGATTTTGAGTTAGATTCCGTCTGGTGGTAGAGGGCCCCTGCCTCCTGAACGACTTTACTTTCATAATTTAGATAAGTATCTTAGTTTGTTTTCACGTTTTTTTGAAGTTTGAGTTCATAGTTAATTTCATTAGTCACTATAGCTATACTTGTTCTAAGAAACTCTTCCAAAAGATCATGATAATGAATGAGAAATGGCTGTAGTGTTATAGATTTTAATTGCAATTTCTTTTGTTCATTATCACAGTTGAACTTATTCTAGTAAACTCTTCCAAAAAAAATCATTATGATGGCTAAGGCATGACTGTGATACTGAAGGTTTCGGTTGTTTGTTTACACTAAGTAACATAGCTGATCTTACTCTTAAAACACTCTTCCAAAACATCATAACAATGGGTAGGAAATAGCTGTGATGTCTTAGTTTTTAATTGTAATTGCTTTCAGTTTTCATGTTTGCATTTGCATTGAATTGTACAGCCATGATTTTTCTAACAAGCTCTTCCAAAATACCATTCATGATGGACAAAATAGGCTATAGAATCCCATAGATTAATTGCATGATAGCTCAATTAGGGTACTCCGGAGTCAAATTGCATTCAATTCATGCTCTGTTATTTCGTTTTAAGTTTGATAATGGCTTGTTAGTTTAGCACTGTTTATTGTAGACTGGTAGCACTTTAGTTCAGTTCTAGCTTAGCTCACTGTATTTACATTCCACATTTAGTTGTCATCCATTGCATATTGAATTACATTAGTTGTTAAACTTAAACACCACGACCTTCATTATTTACAAAACCTATTTTGTTCTAAACCTATAATTAACTCATAATCATCTGGACAGAAGATAATAACAGTCCAAGGCCTGGAGTACTTTTGCAACCTTTTTACCATTTCACAAACAAACCTTTCCTCAAAAGACTATTCTAAAAATCTATAACTTTTGAGTGAAGTTTAGTGGTGTTAAACTAAGTTGCAGAATAGAATTAGGAGCTATTTTTAGAGTAGAGATCTTTTGATGTTACAAATATTCTTTTCCAGATATGTTTCACAAACCTTTAATCATGGATGAGATGTTGTATCATTATGAGTTGATTGTTTAATTGTTTAGTTAGGAGAATTTTTACCCTTAGCTACCCATTCCTCAAGCTCTTCCAAAATATCCTTAATGAATGGATTGGACAAGTTAAGTTCATGTTGTGATTCATTTTCTTGAAGTCATTATCAAGCTTTGTATTTTTGCTAAGTCATAGTTTAGGTTTGGTTCTGTCTCAGTATTTTCATTTGTCATTTGTCATCAAAAAATTAGGCTTCACTCTGTTTTTAACCAGTAGCTTCTTTCCACTAGCATTTAGTTCTTTTCCTTGTGAACATAAAACCATCAAAAGACCAAAAACATCATAAAACACTAAACACAACGCAGTAAGGAACAAACACCTAGGCACATACAGTGCACCTCACTTCAGCAGTTTACCAACCCTAGTTGACAATTAAATGAACTCAATTTAAGAGACTAGGTTGAGCCCAAACAGGTAACTTGGTCGGAACCGGAGGCCAATAAGGATTATGAAGAATCATATCATTGGTTAATTTAGAAACGTCCGGTAATTCCAAGGTAGCCAAGAATGGCAATTGCGGATTGAACGGCATGCCCGGCCCTCGATAAGGACTGATACCTGTACTCCACGCTAGTTGAGAATATCCTTGACCCCATGGGTTCTGTCTGGCAGGATTCTTACCGTAGGGGGTATAGGGTGTATAACCAGTCTTATTCGGTTGCTGGTAACCGGTGTGTGGGGTTTGATAGCCAGAGTATGGACCCTGATTATATGTGGGCCCCGTTTGGGTAGCCTGTGGATATGGCTGTTGAGTATAGGTGTAGCCGAGTTGTTGAGTGTAATGATGGGAAACTTGGGGCGGGTTATAAATCGGTCGAGATTGACCATGATGGTAATAACCGCCTTGAGGTTGAGCGGGCTACTAATAGGTGGGACCCTGCTGAGCCTAATAATTAGGGTGCACCGGTTGATTTGGTTGTGGCATCGAATAAATCGACTGTTGGGTAGGGTTAATAGAGTGTGTAGGCTGGCCTAGTTGGATAGGTTGACCTGGCTGAACAGGCTGCCCTGGTTGAACAGGTTGATCTGGATAAACAGGTTGTGCCGGTTGTACAGGTTGACCTAGCTGTTGAGGAGCACCAGGTTGTACCGGATGGGCTGGTTGGCCTGGTGGTGGAACACCGAGTTGTGCCGGATGAACCGGTTGGCCTGGTGGAGGAATGGAGCCAGGTGGTGGCTGGTAACCGGTTTGACCTGCAGCAGGACCATAAGGCGGTCCTGGCTGATGTGAAACATTTGGAGCAACAATATACTGAGGTTGCATGGGTTGCGACGGTTTGGACTTGCCCTCCAGCACCGTATACCGGCCCGGGTTGGTACCCCGGTTGACCTGTGAGTCCTTGAGGTTGCCCCGGTTGGACTCCAGGAAGAGGTTGCATGAGCTGACCTGAAGGGTTTTAATACTATCCTTGCGGACCGTATAGCAGCCCTTGCTGGCCCGCAGGGTAACCTTGTGGGTCGTAAGGATAGCCAGGCTGGCCCGAAGGTTGGCCTTGAAAAGGTTGTCCTTGCGGGTTATAAGGCTACCCAACCTGGTTATACGGTAAACCCTGAGCATGAAGTTGAGCCTCAGGAGTGGGTAAACGTAAAGGGTTCTCGTGCTCATCATACTAATATGGAAAAATGTACACGAGTGTACCATCCTGTGCATAATGCGAAAAATACGAGCGGTTGGGATCTTGAGAGGGTTGTCCGACCTCGGGGTTCGATTTTTGTAAGGAAAATTGATACTCCTCAGGAGAGATGTTCTTCAACATAGCAGAAGCTATATAGACATCTTTGGGAAGCGATGTGGTCCTTACGGACTGAGTGGTAACAAAAGGTTTAGATTCAACCACACAAATAGTGGGCCTGATGGGTACAGAAGTGACTTGAGGGGATGACGTGACAGGTGTCTGTGGAAACATCCCCAATGAAGGAACTACCGGCCTCGTAGAAGGACCTGATACCCCCATAGAGGCAGCGGCGGAAATAATCTGACCTAAGGATCTATACCCTGCTGGTATTGAGGGACCAGGCAAAGACATAACAGATGATTCGGCGTTGTATTCTGGGAATAACTTCCGAGTTACTTCTGGGAATAGCTGGTAATATTCACCAGACGTGGAGATTTCCTCGCTAGCAGAATGACTGGATTCACTCATATTTGAACCTGCCTCTAGATCTCATAATAGACAGTGAGGGCTAGGAGGAATAACAGCAGCCAAAAAAGGCGAACCCGATGTAAGAGGAGGGAAATGTTCCCCTACTCCAAATCAAGACCAAGGGTTGGGAAAGGGCCAATTGAACTCAACTGGTCCTCCAAAGTGAAGCTCAGACATAACCGATCCCTCGTCGGGAAACTCGGAAACGATGGGCTCCTGAGGTTCAACAGAGGATTGAGAAACCTATGATGAATCGTCCGTATATGGACTACCAGTAGACGAAACTGAGGGTTCCGCCACTGTGGTAGTAATGACAAGAGAGAAAGATCAAACACACACACGGGCTGAAAAAGAGCCAAGGCACATAATTAAATGGCCAACAAGCAAAATCTAACAGGGAGTGTGATCGCGGGTGATTTATTTTACAACATTGAAACTTAGAAACTTCACCGTTTCATGTTTTAAGAGTCGAGAAACGGATAAAAGATGACTCTATCTCTTTCAGTTTTGAAGAAAGTGTGAAAGGACAAGTGCTTGGTGATCTTTTCAAATTTAAAGAGTCAGATAAGATCAAAATGACTACTCAGGAATACTAGGCAAAGGGTGTACCAAATAACTATGAACTGCAATATACACCTTGGTTTCAAAATGAAAGAGAAATCAACCAAGGACTTGACGTACGTGCAGGAAATCTCCCTGAATGTTGTGTCCGATGTATCACGGGTATAAGGCGGTAGAATTAGCTTCCTATGGATAAAGGATAGAAACCTAGTGGGGTCTCCCTTTATATACGCGACGGTACGGGGAGCACAAGTCCGTACTAGCGCTGTCTAAAGCTAAGAGGCAAACGATAGCTACTAGGTTTAAAGACGCCGGAAAACGTCTCTAGCCTAGACCTCTAAATATTTCGTTAATGTTTCAATGATGCCTTAGTGTAAATTGAAAAATTTTAATGTTTATCTTCAATTATGTTTCAGTTTTCAGGCCCTAGCGAATGTAATGTCTCAAAATCTCCTAAATGCACACTACATGCCACAGTATATCATTTCATTTGATGAAAGCTAGTTACAGGAGAGTTAAGAGATTTTCACACAACAACAACCAATGATATCTCTAATGTAGCTAATGGAAACTAAAAGCTTTTCGTTCAAAGTTACTAATCACTAATAACACCGAAAAGATCTAATTCACACCAACTAATTCAACGCAAAAGAGATTTTTTTGTATTTCCAATGTTTAAGAGAAAGAGCACTAAACAAGATGAAAACTAATGAGACAAGCAATTGAGAAGCAAAAGCAAAAGAGAAAAAAAATCAAATTTCACTCAATGCAAGCCTACAATCATATCTCAAATCGATAAAAGGTCCCTCAAATCAAAAGACACCCAAAGACTCAATTGAACCATGTAATCTAGGCTTAAAACGAGACAAAGCGAAATTGGAATGAAGAAGAAGTCGATCACTCAAATAATGCAATAAAATGATAGACAACCACCAAATGAGTGTAGAGAAGCAATCACAAAGCTGACTGAACAAACATAAACCAAAAACTCCCAAGGGAGGCTCGACACACAATATCACCTAGATGCCCTAGGGCTAAAATGTAAAATCTATAAAAATGGGCAAACAACCAAAGGAAGAAGGTCACAATCATTCAAACAAGGCCCTAGAACACTCAAGCAGTCGAAAAAACAAGACCAAACACCCAGATCAGTCTCAGAAGGCTCAAAACCCAGTAAACCCTAGCACCTTACAGGATTGGCGCGACTGTAAGGCTGAAACTAGCGCCAGAATGAAATTGGCGCGAGTAATACACTGACAACATGCGCCAGTGGGCGTGACTGTCACACTAAAAAGCGCACCAGGCGAGTTTACTAAGGAAAAATAAAAAATAAGCAATCCAAGAAGCAGACCAGTGGTGGTGGAGCTTAAACCAAAAGCCAAACTCACTGATCAAGCAAGCAAATTCAAGAATCGACCGAAAGACAAGACAATACTCCAAGTGTTCAGTTCATAAACTAAACCGGAGATTTACTAAAGCAGCATTGATCTAATTTGCTAATGCAGAGCAAGAGCGTTTCGAAGGCTATCTGGCTAACTTCAAGCTCTGTCTGTAGTTTATAAAGCAAACAACAAGCTAACTCCCCAGCGGAGTTGCCAATTTGTTGTGGAGGTAAATCCTCTCTGCAGACAGAGGTAATCCCTACCAGCCCAGATCGGGTCTAGCAACAATCAAACACGCTACAACGCAAGCTCCTAATTGCAAAAATCAAAGCACGATAGGAGGCCTACCTCAGGTTCAACGTGGTTTTCGTTGCGGAGAGGATAGTGCTCTCGATCCCTTGCTCCGATAGGTCACAATTCCACCACTTGACGCTATCAAACACCTGCACGTACAAGAAACACGATGAACATATGAGCATAAAACCATATAATTGCAATTATGTGTCAGTCAGAGAGGACAAAACTCATAAACAAGCATGAACAATACGAGTGGAACTATAATCGTAGTCGCTTATATTAATGAAACAAAGGATGATACAACCTAGCTCTGACACTAAAATCCTCCTTCGATGGGTCGTCAGTGGAATACGTCTCGGTAAAGCTTGTCGGGAATAGGGACAAGCCTCTCTCTTCGATCGTCAATCTCCTTGCTATGGATTTGGCACTATGAGGACTATCAAAGCTCTTGCAGCATTCTTTAGGCTATGAAGGCTCTTGGAGATTAGCTTGCAAAGGAAAATGGAAAGATTATATAGATGGAGGAAGGGGAGTTGGGATCCCTACAGTCATGGGATTGGCCCTATCCTCAAGGAAGCTTCCATGAGAGGTGGAAAACTACTTCCTCTACATGGAAATTCGAAGCCAAATGTCCTAAATCAATTTAGAGACCAGTTTAGGAGTTGGTTAAAGTCAATCTTCCGCCATTTATTTTTTAAAAACACCCTTTATTAAGCCTGGCGTGAGTGCGACTCTGAGATAGAGCGCCAATTGGCACGCCCTCTTTGGAGGATTTTCCCCCTTAGCACGAGGGCTGAGCTGTGTACCCGCGCCAATGCAAAAAAGGCTATTTTTAGGGTTTTCCACAAATATTTGTCTTCAGGGCAATGAAAGTACATGTCTAGGGGAATGCCATGAAAGTGTTTTCAAGTTATATCACTGCTCACAGGTCACGGAAAGAGCCCTTCAATGTGCGGGACGGGGAATTGCAGGGACGGTGACAAATTGCTGTGTAACACTAGGTCACCTTCTGAAAAAACACGAGGTGTAACACTTTGATCATACTAATCTTTAACACGTTTTTTATGAGCTTCGGCAGCTAAAGCAGTGGTGCGTCGAATCTCATCTAATTGTGCTAAGTACAAAAAGCATTTTTCCTCTTCAGAGGTAGCTGGTAGTAACTCTATGGCTAATTGGAGTGATGGTATTTCACATTCATTGGGTAACACAACTTCTAAATCATAAACCATTTGAAAAGGAGTGAACCCTGTAGCAGTTTTTGCTGAGGTTCAGTATGCCCATAATGCCAAAAAAAGCATGGTATTCCAATTCAATTTGTGAGTTATGATTATCCGTTTGATCATGGTGGTTAAAACATTATTAATGGCTTCAACCTGACCATTATGCTATGGGTAATATGGAGTAGAATTATATGGTGCAGACCAAGTTGATCATAAATTTTGGTCATCATTGTATTTCGAAAATGACTCCCATGGTCAGTGATAATAGCTTGGGGTACACCGAAACGATAAATCACATGATTGAATACAAATGTGGCTGCAGTTTTTCCATTTGTTGCGAATGTAGGCATTGCCTCGTCCCATTTTCTAAAGTAATCTACAACGAGAATAATATACCCATGCCCCTCGGCTGAGTGAGGGTTACATGTAATGAAATCAATGCCCCATTTCTCAAAATTACCGACATCAATTATGGGGTGAAGAGGAGCTGGTGGTGCATGCATATTTCGATAAAACATTTGACAGTTGTGGCATTTCTGAACAGAAAGAATGCAATATTTGAATAATGATGACCAAAAATAGCTAGTGCACAATATCTTTTGGGCTGTGGCATACCTAGACATATGACCACTACACGCTCCAGAGTGGCAGTCATTTAAAACCCTTTCAGCCTCTTCATGTGTTATGCAATGTCAAAAATCAGAATCCACACCACAATGATAAAGTGTGTCTCCAACAATATTGTATTGTTGAGATTGGTAATGGATCCTCCATCAATTTTAACGTGAAAGCTCAGGTCAAAAGGTTTGGGTTTGAAGATAAATGATGATATCTCCATACCATGGTTATAATGTACTGATAAGAAATAGAAATTCGTCTGCAATGGGATTCTCTACCACAGTTTTTCGTCTCAGTATTGGGAAAGTCACACATAAGTTCTGCAAACACCAGTGATTTCATTGATTTAGATTTTTTGAATTCCAAATCAAACTCTTGTAGGATAACAATCCACTTAGAGTATTTTCTCCCAAGTAATTGTTTTTTCAAAATATACATCATTTGGTTTCAATTAGAAATTACAGTTGTCTTGTGTAACAATATGTAATGAAAAAATCTTTGGATAGCTTGAACTGCTGCCAGGGCCAATTTCTCCACATGTGAATACTTAATATCAATTGGATTCATATTCTGACTTAGATAGTAAATTACATGTTCATTGTGAAATTCATCCTCTTGAACTAAAACCATTCTAATGGTGGAATCAGAGGCTGCTAAGTATAAAAAGTAGTCCTAGTTGTAATTTGGTGGATTTAGTAATGGTGCATGGGTTAACGCATTTTTGAGAGCATCAAAAGATCGATCAACAATCTCATGCCAAATAAAAGGAACATTCTTTTTCAACAACCTGGTAAAACCTTTAGTTAACTCAACATAGTTCGTGATAAATCTACGTAGAAAGTTTGCAAGGGATTGCAAAATTTGGAGTTGGCGAAGTGTGGAAGGAGGAGGTAAATTTATGATGGCCTCAAGCTTAGAGGGATCGACACAAATGCCGGCTTTGGAAAAAAATGAATTCTAGTAATCGTCCAGATTGCACACAAAAAACACACTTGTGCGGATTCAAACAAATCCGATAATTCCTACATCTCATAAAAATTGCTCATAAATGAGTAGGATGATCTTCCCTGTGCAATGAGTGAGCAGGTGAATTGTCAAGATAAGGCTGCACAATGTGTTTGATGTCATGAAAATCGTAACACATTGCCCTTTGAAAAGTTGAACCAATATTCTTTAATCCGAAAGGTAATTTACAGTAAGAAAATGTTCCCCAAGGACAAAAGAACATTGTTTTTGGTTGATCAGCAGGGAGTATGCTTATTAGATTATATCTAGAAAATCCATCCATAAATGAAAACATCTCATTTCTGGCACAATCATCAATTATTTTGTCGATATAGGGAGTAGGAAAATTGTCCTTTGGACAAGCTTTATTAGTATCCCTATAATCGACACATACTTGTATAGTCCCTTATTTTTTGGTAACGGGAACTATATTAGAAACCCAATCTGTTAATGGGATTGGATAAATAAATCCTGCTCTTAGTAGTTTCTCAACTTCAACATTAATACAGAAAATTTTTGTGGATGTATCAGATGTAAACGCTGTTTAATAGGCTTTGCATCTCGGTATGTCTTTATTTCATGAATGACAATTTTTCGATCAAATCCTGGCATTTCTTCGTAGGACCAGGAAAATATAATGCGGAATTATTGAAATAGAGATTTATATGTATTAATTTTGTCAAATGTACAAGAAGCTCCTATATGAATGTTTTCAACAACTCCAAGTTTAACTGATATGTCAATAGGAACAGTTGTAGAAATGTTTTCCAAATTAATCTCAGAATCTGAATTTGTAATCGTGATTGGATTCTGTGGTTCCTTGACATAATTAATTGTAAAAATAGATGAAAAATCATTTTCAAATCTATCAAGTTTAGGTAAAAACAAATATCTATGATGTAGATCATCCCAGGGTAATTCATCCGTAGACAAAAATTCACGAATACTTTCATCATTATAAAACAATTATTGGAAAGGATCAGAAATAGATGTCAAGGTTGAGCTTGATAGTGAAGAACACTCTTCGGTGACCACATTCATTGGATTAGGATTAGTTGAAGGTGTGTTAGAAAATTACTGTACTGTTGTATATGCTATCTCAAAAGGACTCAAAGGCATCTCACCATTGAAAGAATCCATTTCCGACTCTGAAGGTACTATCCTGTAGGTTTTAACCCTGTACATAAATTATCTACAAACGAATCTTAAAACAGAAAACAAACAATAGCGAGGGCATAAAACATAAAATAGATAAACACAGAGATTTTCCCCTGGATCCAAAATCGGGACGACCAACTTGATTCTTCATTATATTGATTTTAGTGTTACAACACATATATATACATGTTGAAGCATACATAATGATGCAGGTAACCCTACAAAACCCAGAATCTCTCCCCTTCTCATGCATATAAAAATGCATCTTTAATAACTGCCCAAATAAAACTTCAATTCCGGGAAATTACATACACTAACATTGTGGAAGCTCCTCCTTAACATATGGTTCAAAAAACATAACCTCAATAATCAACTTTCCATGCAATCAAACCCAACTTCAATAAGCATTTAGAACCCAAATAATACTCTCACTATATGACTCTTTACTAACATTCATTTATGTAAATGTTTCTCTTCAACTTAATAGGATGGCCACTATCTTTTTACCATATGGATTTGGGTTAAATTTCGAGGTTCCAACTCTAATACACATGCGCCCTTTAAACTTCTAGGTTTGATATTTGCAAGCAAAACCAACACACTCACCCATGGCTTTTTATACCGGAATTTAAAATCCAAATTCAATAAAAGAAATGCGCCCATTGGCAAAGTAATACCACTGCATCTCGGTTTTATTCATCAAAATATAAATAAGATTCGAACTTGCTCTCTATGCTGAAGATTTTGTTTCAGCAACATTAACAAACAAAATGAATTACTCTCTATGCTGAAGATTGTGTTTCAGCAACATCACTGTTTTAATGCCAGCGCTCCCAATTTATATTCAACTAGAATTCAAATAACAACAATCTGGCCCAGGAAAATTAACTTACCTCTCATCCAACCAATAACGCAGGATTTCAACGTTTGTTCACTTCAGGATTCCACCCTTAAAACCCGAACGCTGCATCGAATTTTACTTCTGCAAAGGTAATTCCTGATCAGATGATTCTCAACACCCTCAATTCGCACCTCTGCAATTACTGTGGAATTGAAATTTCTATACACAGTCTTAAATTCCCAGCGTTCGATTCATACAAATTTTCTAGCGCTAAGACACTAGAGATTGATCCCCCATCAATTTCATTACAAAACATGGGATTCGGTTCACAATTTGATATGGCATTTAAAAACAGAATTTGTTAAACAAACTATACAATTTCAAACCTGCCCAATCGAATTCCATTCGATTGTATACCGCCCAATCTTCAACGCTGTTGAAGTCTTTCAAACACATTCAACCACCTTTTCGATCCTTCAAAACTCTCTTCCACGGTATGTCCTCTTAATAAGTCGAACTCACATCGCTATCCAAGTCAATGTGCCAATACCAATTCCGCTTCAATCCTTCCTTATGCACCTCCGGTATTGATCGATTACTGTTCTATCGATTCAAATAGACAGAACTCAAACCACCTCAATTGCAACTATAATAAATTGATTCCATTAACATTCTGCCTTTAACGCTATAGCTCCTCATGTATGCTACAACTCAACACTCTTCCTCTGTGTCGATCTTTAAATAAGTTCCTTTGCGTTTCAATTGAACTGTGCCAACCTTGAAATCGACTTCCAAAGCCGACATATCAATCCCAACTTGATTGATATTCGATCCACTCCTCCTCCAGGATGATCGATCTGCGTTTTCTTCACAAATGCAGATTTAATTCACTCCAAAGCATGAATCGATGTTAATTAAAAAAATCAATTCTCTTCTTGTATGCTTATTAAATCAAACATATTCACAAATCAAATTCAACAACAATCCTAAGGCTCAAAAGTCAAAATCTCCATATGTATATAAAAACAAACATTTACAAAGAAATTTATGTTCATGGCCAGATATTCAAATCTATGGCCCTTTTACAAAAGCCCGTAGGCTTGCAAACTTGCTGTCCAAACCTCACTATCTATTTTTCTCTATTTTCCTCCTCTCATTTGCCTTTGAGGCTCATAAATTTATACAAATTGAATTGAACCAATTTAGGTTCAAATCCCCTTAATCACTCAACAAGCCCTTAATTATCTCAACACCCCTATAATCTAGATTTTTATCCCTAAAATCTTGAAACTAAATCTAACTTAGGATCATAATTAATTCTCAAATATCTAAAATCTATTTCTCTCATGTTCTCAAAATTATTTGGAAACATTTACAAATTCTCACATATAATTAATTAAAAATATAATTTAATCACTCAAAATCTCATTAATATTTACATAAATTAATAATTTCTCAAAAACATGAGACCCCTTGGTTTAATAAAAATACAAGGTATTTTCCGAGCTAATGCTCCTGCATCAGACTCCCAAGGTTGAAAATGATCATGATCTCCTGATCATGTGTTTAAGTCTTTTTCCGCCTAGATCCCACACTTTTTTCTGTAACTCATCATCTATATTTGTTGTTTGCTTCTTTTCTCCAGGTCTCCATATCTTATGCTGACTTGCTCCGCTCTCTGTACTTTCACAGTCTGTCTTTGTCTTCATTTTGTTGCTGCTGCTTCTCTTCCTTGCTGATGTATTCCTCTGAGACACTTTCAACATGATTCTTCTGATTAGTTCAATTTCTCTATCCAATAAATCTTCAGATTGCTGATTCCCTGCTGCCTGCTGAGCTCTTACTTGCTTAGTTCTTACTTCTATGCTTGTTTCCATTCTTACTGCCGCCCAATCATCCATGCCCTCTTGTTTTCTGAAACAGAAAACTTCTTCTCTTCTTTCTCCTATCAACAACTTACTGGACTGGTACATTGTGTGCTCCTTTCTGCTATCTTCATCTCTCTACATCTGCAATTTCCAATTCTGAAATTGAGATTCTTCCTGCACTGAATCTAGATCATTCAGCATCATTTCCAGCAACATAAATTCTTCATCCCATGGATTTGAAATTTCCACAGAATTCTTTCCTTTCTTCTTCATTTGATTGCTCAACTGAGTCAAATTTTCTTCAGCACCTGCAATAACACCTGTATTCACAAAACACTTGTTAAAACAAAAATCATAAGGCCTCAGTGCCTTACTTCCTTCTGCCAGCACCTCAATATGCTGTTCTGAATTTTCCATCTCTGTCAGCACATTAGTATGCTGATCCAAACTTTTCAAAGAATTCTCTGTAGAATTCCCAAGACTATCAACTAGTCTTTCTCTCACACCATCTATCTCCATTATGTATTTCTTCTCTTGTTCATTGTATTGAACTCTGCCTTCTACTGCAATCTTCCTGTCATACTCTGAATTCTTCAACAAATATTCCAGCAACGCAATTTCTCTGTGGCATTGCTGAAGCATAACATCATCATGTATCATCCCTACATTCACACACAAACTTTCAGTTTGAAAATCAGAAAGTTCAACATTCTCAACTGTTAGTTTGTATACCAGCTCTTCAAGCTGATCCTCTTCTTCATTCATAAGAACTTCCTCTTTTACTGTAACAGCTTCAAGTACAAACACATCACTGCTTTCTTCCTCAGAGTATTTATCTCCTGAAAAATTCTTTTCCATACTCGTCACAGCTTCACAAGATTGCGCATCCTCCTCAGTAAAACTTGTAATCACATCACAATTCTCAGCTATAAAAATACAAGGTTTTACATTATCCAGCTGATTTGGATTTTCCCAATAGTTCAAGAAGTCATCAATGATCTCTTCTGTTTCATCAATGGAAACCTACACTTTCAACTCAGCTGCTCCGAGTTGTGTACACCCCAACTGTACATCCATCATATGCTTGAGCTCCCTCAGCTCTTCTGTTAACTGCATGTTTATCTGTTGATCTCTTTTCTGTTGTAGCCTTTGTCACTTCACTCTCTTCCTCATGAGCCAACCCACTCTATGGCTTTCCTCTATCCTCATCTTCAGTTTATCAAACTGTTCCCTAATCTCATCTAACTCTTTCTCATACTCTTCATCAGTCAACCGTTTCAATATGCCATTTTCCTTGGCATATTTCTCCCTCTTTCTACTATGGCCTCTCTCTGAACCTCTGCTCTCT
Organism: Pinus albicaulis; assembly: GCA_034641835.2. Lineage (NCBI taxonomy): Eukaryota > Viridiplantae > Streptophyta > Pinopsida > Pinales > Pinaceae > Pinus > Pinus albicaulis. Next base: position 1,550,051,874 of record CM076579.1, on the reverse strand, counting down.
CCTTTATTAATTTTAGTAGTCATCTTCCTCGCCATGAGTTCCTCACCCATGAGTTTAACCAAGCCTCTACAACAACAAGCTCTCCTGATGCCACTTACCTCACCAATCCTTTCCTCCGGATCTGGTCTTTTGGTAATCATCGGTCCTTTGCTAGAACCTTTCAAGCATTTCTCTTCTGCTCCTTCAGGATTCACTCATCTGCAACTTTATTCAACCTCTGTTGAATCTTCAGGTTCTGCCACTCTCTCTTAGAATCCATGTTGGACTCTTTCATCACTGCACTCCATCTGTGATCTTCATCTTCCCGCTGAGATTTCTTCACTATGCCTGTAAATCAAATTATCCGAGCATAACCTTTAAACCAGAGATAAATAATACATGTCAGCTCACCTTTCAAGATCTTGTTGATCTTGCTTCACTTCAACTGCACTGCATCTCTATGCTACAATCTTCATAGGTTTCAAAATATGATATTCATTCATCACATGCAATTAATTCAACTTAAAAAAACTTGAATCCTCACACAGAGCTATTCCAGATCTGATACCAAAATGATGCAATTAACCCTGCAAAACCCAAAATCTCTCCCCTTCTCGTGCATATAAAAATGCATCTTTAATAACTGCCCAAATAAAACTTCAATTCCGGGCAATTACATACACTAACATTGCGGAAGCTCCTCCTTAACATATGGTTCAAAAACCATAACCTCAATAATCAACTTTCCATGCAATCAAGCCCAACTTCAATAAGCATTTAGAACCCAAATAATACTCTCACTATATGACTCTTTACTAACATTCATTTATGTAAATGTTTCTCTTCAACTTAATAGGATGGCCACTATCTTTTTACCATATGGGTTTGGGTTAAATTTCGAGGTTCCAACTCTAATACACATGCACCCTTTAAAATTCTAAGTTTGATATTTGCGAGCAAAATCAACACACTCACCCATGGCTTTTTATACCAGAATTTAAAATTGAAATTCAATAAAATAAATGCGCCCATTGGCAAAGTAATACCACTGCATCTTGGTTTTATTTATCACAATATAAATAAGATTCGAACTTTCTCTCTATGCTGAAGATTTTGTTTCAGCAACATTAACAAAAAAACGAATTACTCTCTATGCTGAAGATTGTGTTTTAGCAACATCACTGTTTTAATGCCAGCGCTCCCAATTTATATTCAACCAGAATTCAAATAACAAAAATCTGGCCCAGGAAACTTAACTTACCTCTCATCCAACCAATAACGCAGGACTTCAACGTTTGTTCACTTCAGGATTCCACCCTTAAAACCCGAACGCTGCATCGAATTTTACTTCTGCAAAGGTAATTCCTGATCAGATGATTCTCAGTGCCCTCAATTCGCACCTCTGCAATTACTGTGGAATTGTAATTTCTATACACAGTCTTAAATGCCCAGTGTTCAATTCGTACAAATTTTCTAGCGCTAAGACAGTAGAGATCGATCCCCCATCAATTTCATTACAAAACATGGGATTCGGTTCACAATTCGATCTACCATTTACAAACAAAATTTGTTAAACAGACTATACAATTTCAAACCTACCCAATCGAATTTCATTCGATTTTATAACACCCATTCTTCAATGTTGTTGAAGTCTTTAAAACACATTCAACCACCTTTTCGATCCTTCAAAACGCTCTTCCACGGTATGTCCTCTTAATAAGTTGAACTCACGTCGTTGTCCAAGGCAATGTGCGAATACCAATTCCGCTTCAATCCTTCCTTACGCGCCTCTGGTATTGATCGATTACTATTCTATCGATTCAAATAGACAGAACTCAAACCACCTCAACTGCAACTATAATAAATCGATTCCATTAACATTCTGCCTTTAACGTTGTAGCTCCTCATGTATGCTACAACTCAACGCTCTTCCTCTGCGTCGATCTTTAAATAAGTTCCTTTCCGTTTCAATTGAATTGCGCCAACCTTGAAATAAACTTCCAAAGCCAACATATCAATCCCAACTTGATTGATATTCGATCCAGTCCTCCTCCAGGATGATCTATCTGCATTTTCTTCACAAATGCAGATTTAATTCACTCCAAAGCATGAATCAATGTTAATTAAAAAAATCAATTCTCTTCTTATATTATTATTAAATCAGACATATTCACAAATCAAATTCAACAACACTCCTAAGGCTCAAAATTCAAAATCCCCATATGTATATAATAAAAAACATTTACAAATAACTTTCTATTCATGGCCAGATATTCAAATCAATGGCCCTTTTACAAAAGCCCGTAGGCTTGCAAACTTGCTGTCCAAACCTCACTATATATTTTTCTCTATTTTCCTCCTCTCATTAGCCTTTGAGGCTCATAAATTTATACAAATTGAATTGAACCAATTTAGGTTAAAATCCCCTTAATCACTCAACAAGCCCTTAATTATCTCAACACCCCTATAATCTAGATTTTTATCCCTAAAATCTTGAAACTAAATCTAACTTAGGCTCATAATTAATTCTCAAATATCTAAAATCTATTTCTCTCATGTTCTCCAAATTATTTGGAAACATTAACAAATTATCACATATAATTAATTAAAATTATAATTTAATCACTCAAAATCTCATTAATATTTACATAAATTAAAAATTTCTCAAAAACATGAGACCCCCTAGGTTTAATAAAAATACAAGGTATTTTCCGAGCTAATGATCCTGCATCACATAAACCCCAATCCATTAACCCTATATTGGAACATAACTGTAGTTCCCTTGACCGGATCTACAAAATACAAGGGGATGAAAACCATCATGCCCCAAAACCATGTGCAAACTCATGTACAAAACCATGGGTGGGTCCGTCCACCAAAAAATAAGGTCCAAAGAATATAACACATACCCAACATATCCGAGGATCATCAAATGGAATAGTACTTGATGAAATCATATTGATATTAGAAATGGTACATGGTATGTTGGGTGGAGGCATAGAAAAAGTTCCCATCAAAATAGAGTCCTTTACTAAACCTACTCCAACATCTTCATAAGGAATAGTCGATTTTCCAACATGTTGGATACTATCTATAGAAGTTGGTTCAGACAAATAATATGACAGTTGATCGATTTTCACAATATTTCCTTTATGAGGAAACATGATTAACCAAAAGACAGACGATACGACAACACTCATAGCATAAGACCAACTTTGACCCAAAAGAAGGTTGTAATCTAGAGGGGCATCAACTACTTCCACATCTAGATTAACAGTTTTTCCTTATACCTCTATAGGTAGATCCTGTAAAATTCAAAATGGATGGAATCCTCTTCCATAAAAAGCTTTAAGGATTGTTGGAGATTGGTTAAGTGTAGGAAAACCAAGATTCTTCCAACAGTTTAACAACATGATGCACGTGGATGTCCCCTCATCAATTATAGTACGAAAAATTCATCTGGCTTTTACTAATACTAGAATCTGGAAAGCCATCTGATGAGGGAGTCTCGATGTTAAATTTTCTAAATCGAAGAACATAATGTTAGAATCCTAAGGATCAATAGCTCCAATAATTGATAAAAGTAATCTCCTTTGTGTTGGATGTGGCCTACATTGCTGAAGGGGAAATTGCCAAGTCTTCAACAATGTTGTAGTTCTGAGCAGCTCTCGCATGTGAATTGAAAGCTGATTTCCAAAGTACACCTTTAGTAGGTGGTTTAATGACTAGATCAGGATTAGGTTTCTCAATATGAAGTGGATCAGAAACTGAAGGAGATGTAGCTGGTGTTTAATTAGAATTTTCTACTTCTTTACCAGTAACAGGATTTTTACTTTCATAGTCTTGCGATCGTGTCGCAACCATAACCTCAGACATCATTAAAGTATATGCTAATGAGTGTGAAGAAGATCCTATAATTTTTCTATCTTGAGTATAAAAATGATCCTTCAAGACAACGGGTGTAGGTGAAACTTTGATGAAATTAGATACCTTAGATCGATGCGGGCACTCTTTAGTAAAGTGATCCTCATCACAGATAAGACAAGGATAACGAGGTTTTCGTTTATCGTCAGATGGTTCAGTTTTTTTGGTTTTCTCCTTGGGAGATGAAGTATATTTGCTTTTATTCTTAGCTTTCTTCTTATTACCGATTTTTGATTTAGTTGTAGATGAATCTACAACGTGGATGTCGGCAGAAGTTTCAAGGGGAGAATCTCCTTTTGGTGAATCAGGTAAAGCTATTATAGGAGAAGTAGTTTTGAGGACTTCTTATTACTTTTATTTGTTTTAACTAAACCAATTACACCATCTGTATCATGAGACCCTGAAGGAGTTGCAGTTATTTGACTAGGATGTGGTAAATCATGAATTTTTTCATACAAAGCACCAGGCTGTGTATATACGAGGTCGAAGTAGTGAGCTTGAGCAATGACCTGTTCCTCAATAAAAACTCCTCCCTTAGCCACATATTCAGTGATCTTTGGAAGTAATGATTTGATGAACCATTCTGCCAAGATCTGATCTGGAATAAATACTTTCACCAAACGTTTTCTATGTCTCCATTCATGTATGTGATTGGATATGTTCGTAGACATAGATTTTTTTAATGAAGTCAATAATTCCGTGCCATTGTCGTATCTAAATAGCAACTGAAAATGTGTTAAGAAAACAGTTGCTAAAGCATTGAAATTGTTGAATGAGCCACGTTGTAGTTCAATGTACCATTTTGCAAGTAAGCCTATCAATGTTCTCTGAAACAGTCGTAATCGAATATAATCATCAATCAAAGAGTTGGATGCACACCTTAGGTGGTAAGTAATGACATGGTTTGAGGGGTCCTCTCCTGAATTCCCTTCAAATTTAGGGATATCACTGGGTAACTTGTTTGGCATTGGCAGCCAATATGGAAGATAATAGATTGGATCATTCATAAGGCACTAAAAATCAGGTAAATCCAAAGTTGCTATGAATGGCAACCGACGGTTAGGGTCTTGAGAAAATTGATAACCTTGTGGAAATATATCAGTACTAGGAGGAGGATATCCAGGATATCCTAGAATAGCCTGTGCATTTGGGATTGGGATACCTCCTGGATAACCAGGATTAGCTAGACCATATTAGGGTTGAGCTGGTATTTGATACATGTAACAAGGGTACAATTGATGCTGGTATACTAGATTTTGTGCTACAGGCCCATATAGATACTACCCTTGATATGGCTGATAAAAAAACTGAGGTTGGCTTGTTATAATTGTACTTGTACCAGGTGGTACCGTAGGCATGTGAAAAATAGTCTGAACTATGGGTCCAGGTTGTGGTGCAAAGACTACAGGGATTTGTTGTGATACTTCAGGGGTTGTAGAAATAGGGGCTGCAGAAACTCCAGGAATAGGTGTGGTAGCTTGAACAGAAGTTGGTGCAGCAGTTTGAGATGGAGTTCTAGGTGAACTCAAACTAGGATGCTGCATTGTACCAGATGCAAGTACTTGAATCGTAGGTTGAACAGGTTGCACAGGTTGGAAAGGTTGTTGGATTTGACTGTAACCAACTAGCTGACCAAGTTGATAATAGGGTATTTGCAGATTAGGTTTCAAATTCCATTGAGCTTGGGATGGATCCCACACCGTGTTTACTCCATCATAAGAAGGTCCCATTGAAGGTTGTGTTGCATAATATGGATCATAAATAGGTTGATAATTTGGAACATATGCTTGATAATTAGCTGGATAATTCCCACCTCCTTGAAATGGTTGTTTTTATGGGTAAAGTTGTGTCCTTAAAGGAGTTTGTTGTCCCTGGAAAGATGGTTGCCCTGGTGTAGGGCATTTTCCTTGAAGAGGCTGTGGACCCTGAGTTAGGTACTATCCTTGAGGTTGATATTGACCCTGAGGTATGTACTGACCTTGAGCTATGTACTATCCTTGAGGTTGATATTGGCCCTTAGGTATGTAATGACCTTGAGGTTTCCCCCCGGGCGGTAAATTACCACTTTGAGGTTTCCCCCCAGGCGGTAAATTACTACCTTGAGGGTCAGGGTTAGGAATGTTTCCAAACATCATGTAAATGTGCTCCGCACTCAAATTTTCGATATGTGATTCATTTGGACCAGATGACGGTATATGTTTGTCAAGAGAAGGAGCTGATCCCGATAAAGTACCAGAAAGTGACCGATATCCCACTGGAACAGACGGACCACCATACAAATATGATTATGGTGATGCAGAATACATCAATGACTCACCAGACATGTTAAATGGAGATATGTAACCTCTTGGTATGGCGTAAAAAGGAATTTGGGGTGGTGAATAGTTTAGACAAGTATTATGTATAAAGTCTGTCAACTAAGAATACCAAGGATCTTGTTTGAGAGGGCTATAGTAAATCGATTCACTTGGCCTAAGATCTAAAGAGTCCTGATTTGAAGGAAGAACACCTTCTTCTTCAATGTCAGTAACTTCTTCAATACTAATAAGACCTAGAGGAATATTTTCAGTGATATGATACTTCACTCTGGGCAAATCAGGACGATGAGGGGTTGGAGTAATGAACTCGGAAGTAGATTTAGATATAGCAGGTTTAGTTTCTGGTTCAGAAATTTCAAGATCAGTAGCTGATAATTCACTAGTTGTAGAAACAAGTTCAGCTAGCTCAGAAATTGAAACTCTTCTTGGAGTACTCTCTGTTGTTTGAAGTTGATCTACTTCATATTTAGGATGAATACTTGATGATGTTTCTTCGTGTTCAGTTGATATAGTCCCTGATGTTTTCCTTTTCTCAGATTTAAGTTTTTCTAACTCGCTTGGTGTGTACTGAGGGGGTTTCCCCTGCATTCTACATGATTGTCTAGGTAATTCAGCCATGATTAAATGTTTTAACACATGAAATAAAATAAAATTTCAACAAAATGTCCTAAATTCTCTAAGAAAACAATCAAATTGATCACACGCTTACAAAATCTAAGAGATCAATCCACACAAAAACAGTAGATTCCCACACTAAAAACACTAGTTGGTGATGAAATACAACATCATAGAATTTTAATGCAAAAAGGGAAGTTGGAACAGTTACCCCAACAACCTGCTTAATGAAACAGTCCAGTGCAAGTTTCTCCACTTAAACCATCTCGAAGTGAAGAGAACCCTATAGTAATTCCAAGTGAGTCTAGTCGACGTCTGCTCCAGGTACAGTGGGACCTTCCATCCACCATCACCTTTGGGAAAGAATCCTAAATTTTATATTCCATAAGGTCCCCAATGGGAAAAAATATACTTGGGGGAACAGTCTACGATCTGATATACATGCAAGGGCAGAGTAACAAGCTCAATCCCCTTGAAGGCTCCTTGATATAATCCAAGGTTTACCGAAAAGTGACCCCAGGCTCCTTGACAAAAATCTGTCGAAGGTTTACCGTTTTTAATATGTGCACATCTGCTATATTTCCCAATGAGATAGGTACATGCTACAATTGGATTTTTCCTACCGCAAGATTGCTACTTGTTTGTTTTAAATATCTTGGAATGTTAATTACAACCTATTCCAAGACACTAGCTTAAGCTATTTTGGTGGAAAAGAGCCCTAGAAAATGTAAAATTATCTAGATTGATTTTAATTAAAGAGTTGTTTTTAATTTAGATGTTTCTTAAGACAAAATGTATGGAAGTGAAACTTCAATGATGTTTTAATGACCCGACTCAAAAATACGCTAAATGCATCTATATTGAAAATGCAACTCTTTTCTTTTCAATGAAACCTATTTAAAGGAAAATTTTGAGAGATTTAGATCATTTTCAAAGCACCAATTCTTTCTCTTATAAACAAAAATCTTTGAAAAGAAGACGATTTCTTTGAGAACTCAATTTCATATGATGATAAATTACTCATTCTAAATGAATTTCTTTATTAATAAGATAAAAAAAAACTACAAATCATTTAACAAACTATTCCCAAAAAAAAAAAATTATTGAAAACTCATAAAAACATAAAATTCAAAACCGAAAGAAAAGACTCTAAGTTTGAACTCTATCTAGAAAGTTGGAGGATGTTTTGCTTAGTTTTTGATCGAACCAAGAAGAATTTATGCTTATTTCATCAAAAATAAAAACATCCAACAAATTTTTTAAAGTGAAATTCAAGCCTTAGTAAGCTTAAGACTCTTCTAAATTTGCAAATGAAAATAAAACTCAATTTTCATCAAGGCAAGGGTTGCAACAAGTGCAATGGCTTAGCAAGAAAACGAAAACATACCAGTAAGCTAAGGTATATTATCGTTTCTAACATAGAGCAGCAAGAAAGTAGGGAAAACACTCGTAAAATGAAAATCAGATGAAAAACCACTCATACACAAGAATTGCTGAAATAAATTCACACGTAAGACTTTGAAAATCAAGACAAGTTGGGGAAAACACAGAATATATATAACCTGTCTTTGAAAAGAGAATTCTTAATTTTTCTAAAATTTTCCACAAGTCTGCATGTTTCAATAGAGAATAGTGCAGTACCACACTATTCTGAACTAAAAACTATGGAGGCTACCACATTGTATTTAAAAAAAGAATGTGGAGGCCAGGAAAAGAACATAGAAAAATAAAAATTCAGATTTACTTTTCAGAGATTCTGGTAAGTTATCTACCCAAACCAGTATTAGACTAATCAAAATAAAAAAATCCAACTAAAAAAGTAAAAAGAGAAACTAAGTTTTTTTCCCCAGCAGAGTCGCCATTTTGTTATGTGGATAAATCCTTCTTGCGGACAAGAACGATCTCCCTAGTATCCTAAGGATATCTAGAAACAAGAAACCAAATGCAAACCATTTTCTCTAGATCATTTGCGATTCATAATTATTAATAACAAAGTACGAGGACATGCCCCTACCTGAAGTCCAAAGCTTGCCGAAATCTTCTATCCATTCGCTCCAAAAGAGGTCACTTCAACATGTGAAACCTACAATCAAAGACATATAAAAGGATTAAAAGAACCTACAAGATATAATAATTTAAAACACTAATCTATCTCAGTGATCAAGGAATCTAATAATTGAATTACTCAAATAGATACATGAACAATTCAATGAGAAAATGGAATCCATTTGTATTAACTTGTATAATAAGAAGTAACCTTACAACCTTTCACCTTGATGTCATATAGGTTCCTCCAGAGTTCTGAACAACCATCCTCTCTCAGATTGACAAGCCTTCTTCTCTCTTGAACTAGCATGAAATTATGGACATGAGTGTGTGATCATTCTCATACCAAAAATGGCTAGTATAGGGAGTATACTCTCTTAGGAAATTCTTCAAAAACTAATATGTATGTCTGCCCTTGAGACTGAAACATGTGCTCAATTTATATGGAAATGGAGGTAGTTTTAGTTCCATGAAGAGGGGGATGGATTCCTCTCATGAAGGGATTCGAGCTCCATAGACCAAGGGATAAGCTCCATGAGTGAAGGGATAGAGCTCATGAGTATAAGATAAAGCTCGAATTGAACGCGCTTCTAGAAGCTTTCAGTTGGGAGAATATTCATCTAGCTCGGCTTCTAGAACTTAATTTTCCCTTTATTTTATTGTTTACGGGGGTCCGTATGTTTTATAGGAAAAATTTGTGGAGTGTGCCACAAGCTATAGAGTAAATATCTACGGATCTCCAAGAAAGGGCTAGGGAAAGTGCGGAGTTAGAATTTTTAGAGTTTTAATGAGATTTTCTCCAATTCCAGGACTTGGTTTAGGAACATTAGGTTTTTTGACTTCTAAGGGAGCATAATATAGGTAGTGATGAACCTATATAGACAGTCAAATGTCATGGTGACAAAATAACATGTAGCAATCAATGCTGCCAACTCATCTCAGTGTTGCCAATATGTACAAGAGAATTCATCCAGTAAAAATCTCATCCTTCTGCAATACTCAGAAAACTTGATTTTCATGACAGTATCCCTCAACATTTCTATATCAAGCCACATTTTGTCTGTGAAATCAATAACTCTCATTTCATGATAAATTTGCTTCCTGTCGACATCAGCTCATCATCGAGGAAGTTTTCTTAGAAACAACTTCCATTACCCTGAGGCTTGTTACATCATCGAAAGGTTTCTCACTTCTGGACCTTTGACTGAAATATTTTCTTTGGCGTTTGACATCAAATAATATATTCACGCCTTTCAAATAGAATTGTAGTACCTTGAGAGCCATTAACATCAATGGTGGTTCTCTCACGTCTGTTAATAGTTCACATCATTGGCTGGTAATAAGATGAAATGGACATATGGTAGATGACATGTGGCAGGTGCTTGGACATGTGTTAACAATAGAGTGAAATGCGGTGGTGTGGTGCCTTGATAGATGACATGATATTGACATGGAAAAGATAACAAGGAAAGACAATCATGTGGAATTTTTAGATTGGTTCTCAAAGTTTTGATGTGGAAACTTCTAAAGTCTTGAGATTTGTGCAAGGGAATAGTTTTGTGAAGGCTTCTTGTGTATTTTTGTTTTGGAAAAAATGATGAAGGATAAGGAAATTGTGCCAAAATTAGTAGTGAAAAAAGTTGAGTCTGAGCATCTATTAGTTGAGGGGTGCAGGAAACATGTGCATGAACTTGAAGCCATGATTATGATTCAATGGTGAATGCAAATTAGTCAACATTCCCTAGTCAAGATTTCGTGTGGAGAAATATATTGACCTCCAGTTCATCCAAGCCTTAAGCAAGAGTACATAATAAGAAAAAGCCAAGATTATCATATATCTATAAGTCATGGTTTAAGGTTGTAGTCTCACACTCAGTCATATGGGATAGTGTTGAAGCCCCTATAGATGAAGTTAAAAATAATATGGGAAGATAAATGATCCGGTGTCTAGTAAATTATCACATGCAAGTGGACCCATATCCAAATTTACTAAAGCACTTGTTTAAAAAAGGTCATATCATATGTTTTTCATGTAACTAAATAGAATATCTCAAGTATCTAAGGAGTCATTTATTTAAGTCATATTTGGGTCATCCAGACTGGATTTCTAGTAGAAGACATTAAAGTAGTATTTCAAGTTTTCCAGAATGCTCTTCATTGCATGTCGGCTGTGCCGAAATTTCATTGTGCCAATGTAAGATAAATAATCTTGAGAAGTTTGGAAGTGGGTGATTCAATTGATGGAGATATAAGTTGTTTTTTGTTCCACAAATTTTTATGGTGGTTCAGTTGTGTCAAGTGTGAAATATGTTCATGAAATGAATTCTACGAAAGAAATATGAAGATTTTCAATATAGATGTGACTAATAATATGAATTATATAAGTTTAATATGCATGTTTGTTGTCTGAATGATGAATAAGAAGAACAAAGTGTGGCCTCCAAGATATCAGAGTTTCTACCTGCTAAGAAAAGGAGCAACATATGAGGACTATGGATAAAATAGAGCTGGAGATATAGAAAAGGAAGTGACGTGAATAATGGAGAAGTAACTTAAAATAGAACTAAAGATATAAAAAAAGGATTCAATTAAGCATTTCAAGTTGGTTCTTGTATTTTAATCGAGATTGGTGTCTCCTTCTAATTAGTGATAGTAAAACATTTTAGGTTGTTGGTGTCTCCTTTTAGTGGGTGCTAGTAAATCATTTCAAGTTGATGCCTTCTTATGGTACATACTAGTAAATCGGTGTAATAGTAGGTTAGTGCATACAAGATAATTCAATAATAAAGTAAGTTAAATTAGAACAAACAACTACAAGAATATAAGGATAAAATATGTGATGCAGATTCAATAATTCTACTAAAAATCATACTAGAATAAGCCAAAATAATAAAGGAGATTCTAAAAAATTAGTTTAAAGAAAAAGAATGGCACAGTGAGAAGTTTGAAGAAGAAGTCACCTTTTTAAGAAAGGAATTAAAAAATGTCTTAGATAAATTTAATCAAAATTTAATGCTACTAAAAGGTACCGAGTCATTAGATGAAATCCTTAGTTATCAAAGGTATCCAATAATACATACAGGTCTTGGTTATAAATAGAACCCAAATAACACCAAGGGAGAGTGAAGCTCAACTGTAGCAGAAAACGGATGCAAGGAAGTTGCTAGCTATGTTGTTGCACTCAAAAAGAGATTAAATGGACAAAAAAATCATGTATATTGTTTCATCAAAATGCGGTTGATTCATTCCAAAAAATTTAGTAAAGGTTGAAAGGAATAAAAAGAATGATATGGTGGAAACATGGAAATTTCCTAAAAGGCATCAATACAACTATGAATCAACAATGCTATGAAAAATAAAGGAGGAAAAGTACATTCAATAGAGTTATTCGCTTTGTTGGAAACATAGTGTTGGAATTTATGTCAACCGTGGGAGATAGTCAACCACTTGATGTTGGCATTGATGTAAATGAGGTTTGTGGTGATGGCCTGGTGTGTTGCATAAGTTCCAAAGGTTATACAAGTTCATGAGGAGATGTTTAAGTAGTTCAACAAAGTTATGTGAAGTGATATTTTATGTTTTCCTAAATTACTGTACAAATGCTTGCTAGAGGAGGAAAAACTATGTTTTCAAGGAGGTAGCCCTGATTTTCTTCATCAATTTTGTGGACTCAACTTAGATCAATAGTGCAAAAAAAACATACTTTCTTGTAGGTGAAAAACAAAAATGCCACATTCATTGATTGTCATAATTTCCCATGTATTTTTCAAGGAAAATTTGATTTGGATGATGGATCAAGTTAACAAGTTGATATATTCATGTTAGTGGGGATCAACATCTTCTCCAAAGGTTTGCATGCATTAATTGTTGTAAGTTATGGTTGACCATAAGTGAACTAATATGGTTGAAGAAGAAATGTGAATGCATTGATGGTGATGGTTGGAGTGTTTTAGTTGTGAATTTGGTCCTATATGTTATGGATTGCATTATTTTATTAATGGTTGAATTGTTCAAAGGTTGAATGGATCGAATTAACTATGTATGAATCTAGTCACTGCTACATGGATGACGAATCCTAATGGTGTAAACACATTTATCATTCAATTTAGCATTGTATATAGTTGTAGTGTTTGATCTGAACATTGGGAAAGTGAAACATATAAATATGTCATCTTATAGATCAATATGGGGTTAAGTTGTGTGTGTTTTTGGAAAACTTCTTATGTTCACCTATGAGTGATAAAGTTTAATGAAATTGCATGATGTGATAGAGAATTTCTATGTAAATGGCTATAAAACCCTCTTCCCACATCTACCCATGTAACTGACCAAATGTGGTAAACATGTGATGAGAGGATACTATAATGAGATTCAACCTCCTTGGTGACATTAAGGAAGTGGAGCCGACGGAAACACAACATAAAAACCTTCTACAACAACAAAAACAACCCTAGGAGGTAACCCAACCATTCAGGCCTCTTACCCATGGATCACACTAACATTTTTACCACTTTGAGCCATAGCCGCAGGCACAGGCTTGCATGCATGCATTTAGGAGGCTATAGTTGTATGCATAAGACTACATGCCAGTAGCCAGGGCCCCAAATTCTCAATTTTATGTTAGTGTCCCTGGGATTTGAGCCACTTTTAAAGGCTCAGAACCCAGTGATGTACCTAGAACATCCTGAAAAATTATGAGATGATAAATAACAGTAGGATAATTATATGAAATCAATCACATCAATAAGAACTCATCTAGACCCTTCCTAGCCATGACAGGCATTTTGTCAAACATGTGAAAAACATTGAAACTATAGCTGTAAACAACATATCTGAGCATAGGGGTCTCATACTTATCTGAGAATCTCTAAGAAGAATTTCTCCCTTACATAATTAGCTCCAATACAATATATTTTACCATAGATACAATGAGCATAATTTACAAGTAAAAACATGGATAAATCCATACATCATCATTGATAAAATACATGCTTATAACCAGCATAATAACAACAGAATTACCATGGATACAATAGTAATAGGATCCAAATAATAAATAGTAAATTTATACATCAAATACCAAGGAATGAGCTCTTTATTAATGAACGTAGAAAAACAACCAGAGATTAGACTTCCATGTTCCACCCAATCATAGATTGGTTAAGCCAAACCTCTCTTCAGCCAATCACCCCTGTGCCATATTCCAATCATGAATGTGAGATCTCATAAAACACATAAATCAAACTAATCCAAGGCTTCTAGAGGCCAAACCACCTCAACCCTCAACCAGTGATTCCACCTCATGGTCGAACATCATGACCATCACGAATATGTTTCTTTCCAAGCTGTTGCAAGGCTCTAGAGTGTTTGTTCCAAATAGGGCTTCCAGGACTAGTAACTCAACCCCAACTGTTAGAGGGCTTCTAGAGCATTTTTCCAACTAGGGCTTCGAGGAATAGTAACTCAACCCATGTAGAGATTCTAGAGAAAATTTCCAACCAAGGCTTCCAGAACTAGTAACTCAACCCGCAGTTGTCCACCAGGCTTCCAGAGTATTTTTCCAACCAAGGCTTCCAGGAAATAATAACTCAACCCATAGCTAAAGGAATCATGATAACCAACCAGAAAAAAAATCAATGGAAATAACCCCACAAAACCGTGGCTACCGTGGAAATGAAAAGGCTAGGAAAATACACTGTCAATACAGGAAATTCTGCATGCCAATGATAGATCATGACCAAGAAACTACATGCATACACCATGCCTTACAAAAATAGTGAGGAAAACATACATACAACTCGGTACCTCCAATCAAAACCCATTCTAGCTGTCGATCCCGATGTCCTCTTGCGTTTCCTGCTCTTGCTTTTTCTTCTTTCTCCAAATATCCAAGTATTCCACACTCCCCAAGAGTGCCCCAAGAAAAAATCTAAGTATCCAAGAGTATGAGGGGGAGAGAGAATATAATGAGAGCCATAATTGTGAGAAAAAGCTTTCCAACTGATCATCAGAAGCCTTTTTATTAATGAGGCCTCTATTTTCTTCATTTTCCATTAATTTCCTTCAATTTCCTCTTCACATGAAAGTTGTTTCCTTTCACCTCCCTTTTCTCCTATTTCCTTTATTTTCATAAATAAAATTCCAATTAATTCCTCATGACTTTCCAAATCCTTTGCCATTTCCTTTTCCAATTTCCTTTAGCCATGATAAACAGAAGTAAAAACTACTAGGATATTTTTCCCACCATTCAACTTGGAATACACATCCCATCACCGTGGTCTTATATAGTTTTACATGAATTTTTACCCAGGGGTATTACAGAACCCTCCCCCTTGGGGTAACACCATCCTCAATTTTCAATGACACCTGCAACCAACAAAAGGGTTGAAAACAAAGCATACTACCCATGAAGCTTTATAACATAGCTTGTTGCAGTATTTACAATGGACACTAATGAAAACATGAAAATCATAACATTTTTTGGAGATTTATAACACAAATCATTACGGTATTTACAATAACAACCACATATACTTAAGAAAATTTTCTTCAACAAAAAAATAACCATACTTTCTGTGGAGATTTATAGGATAGCTTGATATAGTATTTACAATAATATACACATATACACAAATATACACATTTTATCAACCAACAAATCAAATAATTTGATGCTAGCATCAACAACAAGGGAATCCAGAGGATCACACCTCCACCCTCATGGTAATATCGGGAGTCACCTCTTTCCTAGGAAGTCCAAAATCCACTGTTAAATTCAAATTCTACATCAAATGGGTAAAGCCATAATCCTACGCCATTTTTATTTCTTGTTGTTATAGGGCACATTCCCAATGTGTATATGATTCCATATGGAAATGCTAATGACCAAAACAAATCCATCCCTGGCCTTCCTTATCTTCTGCACAATCCCTTGAGAAATCTTGTCACCCCCTTCTGTGCTATCACACACCTTCCAAGTTCATCTGGCACCTCCATCCCGAGTACTCCATACCTTGGCAAGGCTTACTTTCATTAAAAGATATGAAAACCAAGGCATATCCCCTCCTAAAAACCATCATACCAGTCATAACATGCTAATGGAAATTAATGGACACTATTGGGTACCAGTGTCCCACAATGGCCCTGCTCCTGAAGTGCTTTACCAACATATTGTTTCATGTCTCAATTTGTTTTGGTGTTGCTGCTAATGCTTATAATCAGTTTCAGCCATCCCAACCAACATTCTTTGTTTCATGTACCAAGCACATAATTCCCATTAGATTCAAAATGAATTGAAATAAACTCAGATCATACATCATTGGTAGCTCATCAACAAGGTACACTTACAATCTTGTTCACTTCCTGTCTCCACAAGTCAAACTAGCTATTTGATCAATCATTATGTATAAACATATCAGATCTGGTTAGCTCAAACACAACCATCATAAGTCAAAATCATGAATCACATGCAATCATCATAAACCATAATCATAAATCACATGTAACCATCATAAATAAGAATTGTAGATCACATGCATAATAGAGCTAAAATAAGATATCGTTACTTATCCTTCATCGGTCCTTAATTATGCTTTTGTTCTTTCTGTACACACACTAGATCAGTTTCCACACCTGGAAATCAACCAATGCCATTGCGTCTCTTTAATCACATACACATACACATACACACAGTGTACAACACATACATCCACACAATACATACACCCACACCCGATGTACAACACAACATAATACATACACCTATACCCAATGTCGATACATTACATGTACATAAACATACACCCTGTGTGAAACACAACATAATACATATGCATATACAGAGTACAACACAATGAATACATATGTCACTATACCATGAATACACCATGAACCTACATAGTATCGCATGTCCACAACACAACATGTACGTCATGCACACAAAACCAGATGTACACTAGTACCATATGCACAACATGTACACAATACCACCTATACAAAACACTATCTACACAGTGTGTGCACGACATCACACATAAACAAAACCACCTGCACAACATGTACACAATTCCAAATGTACACCGCACCAAATGTACCATGTGTACACAACACTGCATGCAAAACATGTACATGAAACCACATATACATAGCGTTGCATGCACGACATGTACATGACACCACCTGCACACAGAACCACATGTATATTATGTACACAACACCACATGCACACAACACCACATGTACATTCATGCACATAACACCATATGTACATAGCACCATATTTATAAGACACACACAATACCATATCCACATAGCATTGCATATAAAACATGTACATATCACCATACGTACACAACACCACATATCTAACATGTGCACAACACCACATTTCCAACATGCGCACAGTATGATATGTACATAGCACCGCATATCCAACATGTACATAGCACCATATATACCTAGAACTACATATGCAATATACACACAACGCCATATTTACCACAAGCATACAACATCATATATACACAATACTACATATGTTACATGTACACATCACCATAGGTAAAATCATTAAATATAAAACATGTGAAACATATACAAAACATTAGTGTTGCACATCCATAAACCACATATTGACCCCACAAGCAACCTTTCTTCTAGTGTATTTTCACTATCCATGCTTATCCTAGCATGCCATAGATAACACTACTTTCACTTCGTTGATGTACCCCTCTACATTACCTATCCATAACATAAACATAGGCATAGTACAAGGATATAATATCAATTCATGTCCACATGATATCGACCCCATTGATCTGTCAGAGATACTCTTCCCACTTGAGCCCACATAAGACCTAAGAACCTCTTCATTCCATTCACATGCTGTAATATTCCAAAATTTTCCTACAATAACTTGGAATATTAATTTTTGCTGATTTCACCTAGGAGGAGAATAAATGGCTAAGGAGGCCCATGCATAACAAAAATCTCAATAAAATCCCTCATAGTATGAAAGGGTATCGTCATTAGAGCTGTTTTTCACACCCTCATGTGTGAACAGGGTCATTTGCAAGTGGACAAGGTCAAGTTTGACCAAGTCAACAACGTTGGGATAAGAGGTGGAGAACACTTATAAAAATAGCGCAATATGAATGGGAAGAGGGTTATTTGGTGGAGGAAACCCTAAAAGGAGTGGGGCCCGTGGAGAGGGGACCTTCACTTGTTTAAAAGGAGGGCAAGGCAGCCATTGTTTCTCATTTTATGTATTATTGATTTTATGGTCTATTCAGACTTTGTGCAATCTCCAGTTGTTTCGCTAAGTTGCAGTGCTGCTTAGCACGAGGGATTCCTGTTTAGGATTTCCTCTCCTTATTGAGAGGCCTCTTGAGGGATTTCACTGATTTTCCTCACATCCAGGCTTGAGACCAAGCATCCTCCTCCAAGGCAGCATTATTTCTGCAGCAGAGTAATTTTGTGTTGCAGGGTGTTGTAGTGAGGGTTTACTACGCCACTTCCATCAGCTATTTTTCAGAGCAGGAGTCTCTCTTTCCTTTGAGAGATTAGTTTGGAGGCATTTGGAGCTGATTTCAGATCTTGTCATTGGGCCAACCCATTCACTTGCCCCTACGGCATAGTTTACTTCAGTGACTACGTTATTTCTGGTGAGAAAAAGTTGTGGGGCTTTGCAGATATGTTTGGAGGGTGGGATCTTAGGTGAGAGGATCAGAATTTCACTTTAGAGATCCATTGGAGGGGGTATTTTCATTGGATGTAGCATATTTATCCTTCTCAACTTATTTCCAATTCTTGAGTTGCGGCTGCTACCCAGTAACTCCGACATTTTGCAGATTTTGTATCTTGTAGCCAATCCTTCCAGGATTGACTTGAGGTAGCATTTGGGAGCTGAGATCTTCACTCCCAATGTTGTATGGGCCATATATTTTCACATCCATGTATTTGAAATATTTTGGCATGCATTTTCTCTTATAAAACTGCATAGTCATAGCTTGGGCACACTTGTGTAGCAGTGTTTTATCATGATTGATGTACTTGTCTCTTGAGGTTGAGCATTTCTTATATTGAGTAACATTTTCCTCATGATCTTGTATTCATTTGTTGCTGCTATTACTTAATAAGATGGCTATGGATATTTCTCACATTCATAAGGGTTGAGTGTCACTGCTACTCCATTGTTGTGTTTTCATATTTTTGGATCTCCAAATTTAGAATATCTTAAGATATTCTCATTGTTGTAGAATTTACCTGATTTGGGATATTACAGTGGTATTAGAGCATAATATTGGCTCAGCTTGTGGATCTCATCCATTATGCTATCAAGGAGAGAGAAGATGAAGACTCCACTATGTGGAGAGAAAAAGGAAGATAAGCTTACAAAGATTCTTCCAAGATCTGTATAGAGCATTCATGAAGATTTCAAGAAGATAAGGAGGGAGATATGTACAGGATCTCCAAGAGGGTTTGAAACTGAGTCAAACTCTAGATTTTATTATGGGGAGTGTGAGTGTGTAGCCACACCCTGTGATGTACAGTGCAGTCTCATGTCCAGTTTTTCTATGAGAGTGAGGGAGGAAGAAGGAATGCCTAAGAGGGGAACTCTTAGTGGCTTCTTGCATGAATATGAATCTCAAACTCAGAATTTTAGAGATCATATCACTTTCTCAGAGTTTTTGCAAGGTCAAGGTGAGGAGGAACAAGTAGCATAATATGGATATATTTCTTCTATCTATCTTTTATGGTTCCCCTACATGTTCAGCCAGGGCTTGGGTGGAAGAGCTAGACACCTTTCTGCAGCAGCATCAGATTTCCGAAGATGAAGCCATCAGAGTAACAACGCTACACTTGGGAGGTAAGGTCTATGCATGGTGGTTATTTGAGTCATTTAATTTGAAGAATGCAAATAATTTTTCCTATGCAATGTTCATTATAACTTTGATGGAAAGATTTGGTAGGAAGAATTCTGAAATACATATGGAGGAAACAAACACATCTAAACAAACAAAACCTTTGCATGTGATGTAAGAAACCATAGACTCAAAATCACTTCAGAAAACCATAAAGGAGGCTGATATATTGCATTATACTTTGTTTGAGGAAAGGCCTTCATCTTGTATTTTGGCACAAGGAGGAAAAGAGATCCCTTTTCCAAGAGAAGATCCAATCATTAGAGGGTTTCCCACTCATGTTGAGGAGGCTAAGGGCAACAACGCTGTCATTTCTAGAGTTGATCTAGCACCTCATGCAGAGGAAGGAGGAGCTCTTGCTCCAACTAGAGGGGTTCTTGCATATTTGCAAGGAATTCCCCAGGAAACCATACATGGAGGTCCAAGCACAATCAGTGAGCAACATGATTGTGCAACATTGCAGCCGGAAGGAGGAGGTTGGGAGGAAGAGCAACATCATGTGATGAGAGGCACACATCCTTCTTTATTCCAAAGAGCTAGTGCATAGAGGAAATAGATTGTATTGCGTTGTGAAAGCAAGGGCAAGGTTGCCCAACATATGTACAATCCACTCTTGACATTGATGTCTCACTACATGGAGGCATTCCACCAGGGAGGCCACCAGATCTATCATTGATGATAGACATCTTGTCTTTGGATTCACCACCCTTGGATTTTGGAGAGGTGAAGAGTTTGGAGGAGAAATTTGGCATGGGGGATGTCAAATTAGCAGGCAACAACATGAGGGGAGCTTCACATGACAGATCACCAGTGCTGTCTCTTAGGAGGAATGATCCTTACTGGAGATCTCAGCTCTTAGTAGAGTACTCCAAGGATATTGGTGCATGCATGGTTCTCGATGACTCAGATGGAGATGATGAGTGTATGGTGGATGATATGGTCATTTATTCACATTGCAGAGTCTTCTTGACTATAGATTATAGTCTCAAGGAGAATTTGCTGCATGTAGCACATGAGGACTTCTTTTCCATGCATTTTGATGCATATCTTGCCTTAGAAGAGGAGTTCATTTGGGAGGGAATTCAACAAGACATATTTCAGCATATGGAGAGATGCATAGCTTGGATGATGACGGTGAGGATGTCACAACCACCTTCCTACTCATTGGGAGTAAGGGATCATTTTCAATTGAGACATTTCATCTCAAGTCCTCAAGTACATAATGGAGGATGTACAATTTCACCTTATGTTTTGTACTTCATATTTTTTTATGAACAACATATTGTCCCAAGGAGGATTATTTCTTCTTTCATATTGTATGATGATGTACTTGAAGCCATTTGTAGCATTGAGATTGGATATCTCATTGGTGGTTTGTGGGGAAAGCCACATGATTTTTGGTGTGCACCATTGACACCCTTTTGCACTTTCATGCTTATATCTTGTAAAATTATTGTGGCAGCAAACAAGTGGCTGGTAAAGCACTTGTTCTTTTTCATTTTGATGCAGGCAAAGGATGCACTGCACTAGTTCCATGGGTGGAACTATGATTCACTCTCCGGTTGTCATTTGGAAACTTGTTCTTATTGTACCTTGCTTCCATGTATTGCTGATATGTTTATGTTCATGGGGAGATTTGATTGGAGAGTGGGCTTGAGACTAAAGCTGCCCATTGGGAGCATGATTCTCCCTAATATACATGTTGTACATATCAGGAGGAACCATGGGTCAACCATGATTACCACATTACATTTCTTTTCTTCTTGTGGGAGGAACCACTTGAATAACTTGATAAGGCACTCCATGGGTCATGAGAAGATGGAAGTGTTAGAACATCCAAATCTTTTCCATTTGAGGATGAGGGGAGACTCATCTATGAGCCACTCCATTTATCTGAGAAAAACATATGGTAAGAGTATTGTTTATTTTCATAGTAATTTGTCTATATGTATGCATCTCTTAACCATATATGTGTAGGGATTTGCTCAAAGGGGGGATATTCTTCCTTCTAGATTTGGTGGTCAACATAAGGCCATTGTGGATGATCACTCCCTAAGTGGATATGGGGAGGATATTTCTCATGGATAACATACTCACATTGCACATTACATCATTCACTTTCTCCAGACTTGTGAAGAGATTGGGGCAGCAAGCAAATGGTGGGGAGGCCACCCATCATTTTATTTTCCATGGCTGTGGAGAGTCAAACTGCATTGGATACATTTGAGGGACCATTTTCCTTCTCCTTTAATTCACATGGTAGCCAAAATGATTCTCCTTATGGTTCCCTTGGTTGATATTTCTAAAGCTTTTCTTGGGAGCATGATTGGAGGAGAGACACGTTTGGTAAATGTGTCCTTGGAGGGAGACAACTCCCACACTCTTTGCACTACATGTTCTAAGGGGAGCATGGGAGATGGAATGGCCACTATAGCAGCACATTTTTTTCCTTATGAGGTGATCCATATGAGGAATGTGACGCCATATGATGATGACTTCCAACTCATCACATATGAGATTATTTGGGCCAACATGTCTCATAACGTTGGAGGAGAGATCCTTAGAGGTCTAATCTCCATCTTTCCATTTGAGGGAAATATCATTATAGCCCAGGATCAACATACAATCTACACTTATCCTAAGTTGAGTGGAGGACAGCGAGGGGTACACTATTTTTTCTACCAAGATCATATTTTTAGCCCACCTACATTGCCGGAGCCAGAGGTGGAAGATGAATTTCAAGAGTTGCCATGTTGGGAGGTAACTCATTTTGCATGGATTATTGCTTGGGGGATGGAGGATCCACATGAGGAAGATGTTCCTCAACACATCATAGAGTCCATGCCTTGGGATGAGGCT
This sequence comes from Pinus albicaulis, assembly GCA_034641835.2. Classification (NCBI taxonomy): domain Eukaryota; kingdom Viridiplantae; phylum Streptophyta; class Pinopsida; order Pinales; family Pinaceae; genus Pinus; species Pinus albicaulis. The sequence continues at coordinate 1,550,029,211 of CM076579.1, read as the reverse complement.
TTCCAGTTCTATCCTTGCAAGTTATTGAGGACAAGCAACATTTGGGAGGGGAGGACTGTAATGTTCCAAAATTTTCCTACAATAAATTGGAATATTAATTTTTTTTGATTTAACCTGGGAGGAGAATAAATGGGTAAGGAGGCCCATGCATAATGAAAATCTCAATAAAATCCCTCATAGTATGAAAGGGGATCGCCATTGGAGCTGGTTTTCACACCCTCATGTGTGAATAGGGTCATTTGCAAGTGGAGAAGGTCAATTTTGACCAAGTCAATAGCACTGGGATAAGAGGTGGAGAACACTTAGAAAAACTGCGCAGTATGAATGGGAAGAGGGTTATTTGGTGGAGGAAACCCTAAAAGGAGTGTGACCCATGGAGAGGGGGCCTTCACTTGTTTAAAAGGAGGGCAAGGCAGCCATCGTTTCTCATGTTATGTATTATTGATTTTATGGTCTATTCAGACTTTGTGCAATCTCCAGCTATTTAGCTGAGTTGCAGTGCTGCTTAGCACGAGGGATTTCTGTTTAGGATTTCCTCTCCTTATTGAGAGGCCTCTTGAGGGATTTCACTGATTTTCCTCACATCCAGGCTTGAGGCCAAGCATCCTCCTCCAAGACATTGTTATTTCTGCAGCAGAGTAATGTTGTGTTGTAGGGTGTTGCAGTGAGGGTTCACTACACCACTTCCATCAACTATTTTTCAGAGGAGGATTCTCTCTTTCCTTTGAGAGATCTGTTTGGAGGCATTTGGAGCTGATTGCAGATCTTGGCACTGGGCCAACCCATTCACTTGACCCTACAGTGCATTTTTATTTATTGACTGCATTATTTCTAGTGAGAAAAAGTTGTGGGGCTTTGCAGATATCTTTGGAGGGTGGGATCTTAGGTGAGAGGATTAGAATTTCACTTTAGAGATCCATTGGAGGGGTCTTTTCATTGGATATAGCATCTTCAGCCTTATCTTCTTATTTCTAGTTCTTGAGTGGCAGATGCTACCCAACAACTCCGGCATTTTGCAGATTTTGTATATTGTAGCCAATCCTTCCAGGATTGACTTGAGGTAGCCTTTGGGAGCTGAGCTCTTCACTCCCAATTTTGTATGGGCCATATATTTTCACATCCATGTATTTGACATATGTTAGCATGCAATTTCTCTTATAGAACTGCACAATCATAGCTTGGGCACACTTGTGTAGCAGTCTTTTATCATGATTTATGTACTTGTCTCTTGAGGTTGAGAATTTCTTATCTTGAGTAACATTTTCCTCAAGATATTGTATTCATTTGTTGTTGTTATTACTTAATAATATGGCTATGGATATTTCTCACATTCATAAGAGTTGAGTGTCACTTCTACTCCATTGTTGTGTTTGCATATTGCTGGATCTCCAACTTTAGAATATCTTAAGATATTCTCATTGTTGTAGAATTTCCCTGATTTAGGATATTACACATGCTTAAGAAATCATTCCTCCACAAGAATGATCCTTGAAAAACCTAGCATACAATGACATATATAGATAGATAGATACATATATATAATTATTAACATAAAACAATCATGATCCTATCAGACAACAACATATATAAACACATATATACATATAAACATTAGCATCAAACAATCATGATCCATGAAGACCCTGTCATACATGACATAATTACATACATGTATTCATATATAAAAATAAACATAATCATGATCCCAACATAATTACCAGATAGTATAAGGTAAAGTTTAAGAGAACTTCCTCATTTGTGCACAACATACATAATGTTGAGAACCATAATTCCTGACATAGCGAAGGTATCGAACACCTCAGATCCATTTTCTTTACCTTTCTGGTTACCTTTTTCATGTATGTACTGCCACCATCCATTTACAATAATGGACCCAACCAGTTAAACATAATTTCATATTCTTACCTTCCATTGCGCTTGCTCATGCACTAAGGTTCATATGTGTCTTTCGTTACCTGTTGGGTACCACATAAATCTCCCAGAGCTCCATTAGCTTCTTCCTTCCAAACCAATTCCCAAGAATTTTAAAACATAAAATGCAAGGATAAGAACAAGAAAAAACAAGAATAAGTCCAATAAAACCAAGGAAATACTACACCACAAAAAAGTGGCATGATCATGCACTAGACACAATCAAGATTGAAAATCAAGGGAAAAAAATCACAAAATATCAAAATCAAAAGACTTGAAACAACCACCATGAATCAATCCCCATGGTTCCCAAGGAAATATCAACGTGCACCTTATTCAATATTTCATAACACTATCTTCTTCCATGATTTTAGTCTCTTGTATTTCACAGTATCACAAGGTAACTGATTATTTCTTATATTTTTCATACTGAAAATAACATTCCATGACTATCATTTATTTTCAGAGAAATGAAGGGAGATCCTGACTATCAAGAGCATAAAGTGAATCAATATGCTATTATAGTTCAGTGGAAAGGGAAAAAAATGTTTCTAGTTAGGTATGATGGTAATCAAACTTCGCTTCTGCCCTCATTTCATTCCATTTACCCTCTTCTTACCTTTCATTTTCCCAAATTCTGAAATCTAGACACTCTAGATCCCATTTAAAACCCCTAATACCCACATATATAACCTTTCAGGACTTCATTAGCAGCTCTATCCCCCCCATCAAACAGCCATGGCATATGAACATTACACCATTAACCTTACCCTGTCCTTACCGTTTTTTCATCCACACTTTGCAAACTTTATCATTTTGCAGGAAAAGCTTACCACCTTAAAACTCCGTCAATGCGATTTGGAGGGACCCACCCAAACTATATATATTGCCAAAATCCACATACAAACCCTTATATTTCATTATTTTCCTTACCTTTCACCTTTTTTTGCTTGCCTAAATTTAGTGCGTCGCATTTCACTATTCGCACATTATATGACTTACCCTATACAACGCCCTCAAGTTAAATGTTTCATCTTGCAATGCGATCCAATCGCAGCCGCAAATTGAAAATGTTAAGTGATGGGCGTGGGAGATAAATGGAAAATCCTGCGAAATGTGATGTGCGATGCTGGGTGGGACCCATTCGCAATCGCAAATCACAAATTTTACAAGATATATGCAAAGGAAAAGTTAAAACAACAAGATGCAATGTGCAATTTCCTACGGATGCAATGAACTTCATAACTAAAATATATAGAACTTCAGGTCTGAGTGGACGAGTTATAACGATGTTTTGTATGTATACTAGGTCAAGTCAGGCCTACAATGTTTGGACCTCATTTCATGAATAAATAAGCCAAAACTTAGCAAAAAGACTTGTGGGAAATATCCAGAAAGGAGGAAAGGTTTTCCACCTCATCCATCCACCATCATATTTAAATATGACGGCCTATGTTTCATTCCACCCCTCCTTTACCATCATAACGTTATCCTTACAAGGGGGGTCCAAAACGAGTGGTTTTCAAGAAAGGGGCCCCCATATGTGTCTTTATATCATAAATTCGCACTCCCCCCTTCTATTACCTCTTACCACTCCAGGTGGGTTCTGGAATATCATTGTTCCTCCTTCAAAAACCACTTTCCCCAAAATACACTGTTATCAGTTTGTAACAAAGAAAGGGGAGTAAGATCAGAGAAGCGGCAGTGCTAGCGTTGCTCCAGAATTTATCATCTAGAAAAGGTGGTCTGAATAACAAAGCTAGATGTTGGAACCTCCATTGTTTTCCTCTTCGAAACCATCATAGATTCCTCCAAATATTACTATTTGATCTTCCGAGGAGCCTGTTAACCATCAGTAAGTTTTTGTCAAAGCAAATGATGGCTAAAAATAAGTCATGAACCTTCAAGAGATTGTTTTTATGAAAAAATGCTCATTCTTGAAGACTTCTTGTGCTGCTTAAACTCAACAAGTAATCTTCACTGCTGTTTCATCAAGAAACCCCACCAAGAAGCCATGTTGATATCCAAAATATTTCTTTTAAACCTTTTTCTATCATTATCTAAACCTATTTTCACTCATTTTCTTAGCCCACATTTATCCTCCATTTTACTCTGAAAAATCCCCTTTTCCCTTCATTCTATCCTCAAAATCCCTTTTAAATCATTAAAAAACCCTTTCTAATGATTTAAAAACCCTCATTTTTCCTATTGAAAGACTTAAAAAACACCTAAAAAGGTTTCATTTTAGGCCTTTTTTACACACAGGCTTTAGCCCCCGAGGGCCTAAAAAACCTTGTCCCCTTTCCTCCATGTGTCCGAGCACTATGACCAAGCGCCAAAACCACATCGCATCGGCTTTCCTCTATAGGCATTATTTTTCCTTCGGAAACCTCTCCTCGCCGATGTGATTAGCACCCTTCCCTCAAGACCCTTGTTCATATATTGCTACATAGGACCATGCCCCAGGCCTAGCCTTAGCCCTCATCACATCGCTCCATCAGCTTATCCCTTCCCCTTTTATTTTCCCCTCCACGGCGATATGCCGATATGATAAGCTTTCCCCTCCTCAACTCTTGGTCACCTTGTTCCCCACAAGACCACACCCCTACCAATTCCTCCATCCTCTGCAAAAACTCCCCACCGTAGATATTATAGATCTAACAGTCTTCATTAAATCCCGACAACTCAACTCTACCAGGGCCTACCATCCACTGTGCAAAAGTCCGTTCCTATCATGCCCTGACACCTGTCCCCCACTACAGTCTTTGCCCGAGAAAATCTTTCATCGCGCCTGATCCGCATCGTCAGATCTCATCCCCTTCATCCAACGGTCCACGATCTATATCGCGCGAGTTTTGCATCTGGAGTTTAACACTCCAAAGTTATGCAATACCGATAGTATCTAAAAATCCACGTAACACAATATTACTGGATCGCATTTGATTCGGCTAAAACCACTTACCACTCGAATTGAACGTGATAACCACCCCTGTTATTTCAAAACCACTTTTTTTTTTCCAAATTCACGCCAAAATGACATTTTGAACTCGATTTTCGCCTTCTTATTCATTAAATCCTCTTCTGCATGCATAAATCACTCCTCTGCAATGCTCTTCCACCTCCGCCTCTCTCTGCAAGCAGTTTTCTGGCCCGCAGGGTTTTTATAACATATTTCGTTATTTTTGCAGGTTTTTATCATTGTTTTTAGAGCAGAAACTTTATCCTCGACTCACGCAGGGAAAAAGCCAAAGTATTCCATGTTGGAAGACTAAAACATGAAGTAGAACGCTGAAGGTCTTCGTCAGATGATTTGATCGGTGTTGTGAAAGCACTGGTCATGACATTATACCCTCCACCGCACTGGAAAACTAGCTGCACACATCAAAGAAGAAGAACAGTGAGGTTAAATCTTGAATATCAAAGATTAAAGGCAAACCTCAGAACTCTGAAGATTTAATCAATGATTTAAAGGCCAAACGTGGTGGATTAAAAGGTTTAAACACGCAGTTTAAGGGTTTATACACAGGATCAAAGGTTGAAGCATCAAAAGCCAAGGATTATGGATCCCAACCTACAGTTAAGGGAAGAAGGAAAAGGTAAAAAGCAGATGACAAAGCCCAAATATAGAAGACATAGTCAACATATAAGGATTGAAGACTCCGGAGTGAGTTTAAGGGCACTAAAGCAAGAATCAGGGTTTAAGTAGTGTTCAAAGTGCCAGATCAGCACAAATCAGTGAAGGAGCCTCCAAATTCCACATCATAGAGGTTATAACTCCTCAAAATACCACCGGCCAACTGATTTCATCTAATAAGAATGCATATTAATTATACAGTCAGAGATATTTTTAAAGATAGCTCAACATTAACTGCCAACCCACCAAAAACCCTCAAAGTCAACAAAAGTGACTAAAGGTGATGAAACTTAATGAAAATTTGATTAAAATAGAGATGAATTCTTGAAGTTTTCTCCCTTATGCCTCCCAAAGGTCAATAAGCCATTACTCTATATTAATTGAACAGATGAACCCTTCTTACACTCCTCCTCCTCATTCTTTTATAAATAGTTCTGTAGAAGATAGTATAGAGGTTGGTCTCTAGATATCTGTTGTATGTAAATAGCTTGTCAAGCTGTTGTAGTTCTATTTTGTAACTGAAGACACATAAGATGAGATGATAATTTTGAAGCTATAAAGACCCATTGGACTTGAATATTGTAACTGGATTGAACATCAAATACAAATAGTTGATTTATGGGATCCTAGTCTATGTCAATGGTGATGTGTTTTCTCACTGTAATTGTCATTTTTATTTATTTCTTCATTCTATCCACTTTTCTTTGATAAAGAACAACAAATATAGATTAGGATTTACTTCTGAAGTACCCTAAATCTCACTGATAAATATTTATCCTTAATGTTTTCTGATAATTGTGTATTTGAGGATAATTCAACTAAGTGTAATCAATCAAGGAATGTTGGTGAGCCCATGTCTTGTTGAGTAAAACTTGAGATATTGTTTTTGAATGTTATTTTCATTTGCATGCTAAGTAAATTTAAACTAGGGAAGTCTATGGTTAGCCTTGTCCTCTAATATTTTCTCCAAAAACTGTCTTGAAAGTTTCCCTTTAAAGTATGTCGAAAGCAGGCTAGTTTAAAAGTACTTACCTGATCTTAGACTACTTTTTATGTTTATCATGAATGTTTTTCCTTTGAATATGCTGAAATAAGACTAATTTAAAAGTCTTTACTTGATCTTAAGTTGTTCTTTGTTTTTAATGTTTTCTCTTGAAAGTATATCAAAATTAGGCTAGTTTAAAAGTACTTACCTGATCTTAGGTTACTTTGTGTTTTTCCCTTAAGTGCATTTCAAAAGCAGGCTAGTTTAAAAGTACTTACCCGATATTAGACTATTCTTTGTTTCTTCATGTGTTTTACTTCCTTCACTTCATTTCTTACTGTTTCATTCCATAAATCAACTTAAAGAGATCCTTTGACATAGATGACTTGCCGAATGGACCACTCTTGAAATTTGTTGTGCAATTAAATCCTATTATGACTCCATAGCCCAATGGATTGATGTTGTTCCTTGCTTGTATTATCAACTAAAAAATTCTTTCACTTACTTACACCTTCACCCTTCATACAGACTTCCTTCATCTTCATATTATCCTGCCCAACCAAAACAAAATAAACAACCTTTTTCTTCATAACTAGCCTAAAACCATACTTAAGTATAAAGATCATATCTTTGAAAACACATATATAGAGAGATCCCTCTCTGAATCTAGGATGGATAGATCCTTAGATCCCAAAGTGGTTTTGATGTAGGCTCTGCAGCGTTTGTACTTGCAAATCTTGCAAACTACGGGGACCTAAAATACTGGCGACGATACTGGGGACTTCTAAGTAAAATCCTTAAAAACAAAACACTCAGTATTCATCTAATTAAAATCAGTTTTCTTCAAGCACCACCAAGTATATTGTTAATAATGATAGTACTTATCTGAATCAGTGACAAACAAAGTAACCCTTAGGTTTCTAACAGAGCCTTATCAAACCTTGAAGAAATCAGCTAAGTAAGCCACAGAGTAAACTCTGTTTGTCTCATCACCATAGCTAAGTGTTGAAACAGATTTAGGACACTCTCGTAAACCACAGGACTGTAAAACTCAGAAAACCCAAAAGTTATTTCAGATTGGTATTCAAACCTATTAATGGTGGTGGACCATAAAACATTTTACCTTATAAAGCTAAAAATTTCCACCTGGTGACTCCACAATCCTGAATAGACTTAAAGACTCCACTGGGAAACCCATTTTCTATCATAAAAATCATACAAAATCAGTTAAGGAAATTGTGAGGATTAAGTTTTCTTATTAAAAGATCAGTCAACCTATCAAAGATTGTCATAGTTAGTTAAAATTTTTCTTATCATTGGGTCTGAAAACACAACATAGTGGCTTCTAGAAGAATTCATACTAGAGCCTATCCTGACCCAAATCCCCTTGAGATAGTTGATAATCCAGAAAGTATACTTAGGAAATATCCTATGTCTAAAACACCAACTATTATCAGACCAATTCATAGAGCCAATTCTGTCCCTTAAAACCTCTTGGCTCTACAAAAAACACAATTTGACTGAAGAAACCCATCCAGAACTAAGTCACTTAGTGATATTGATCAGATATACTTTGAGCCTTCACACTCACCCCAACATAGTGGTGAACATCATGGTAGTAGAGAAACCACTCCACCTGACCTTCATTTCATTTACAACTTTATTTTTTCTCATCCTAGATCTATTCAACAGTTTTCTGCTGGTCCATCCACTGCTGTTATCCATACTCCCAGTGTTCAAACTACTCCATTCCATCAAACCCCTCCTATCTTACATCCTCCACCTGTAAACCCCCCGCCTTTTCCACAACCTCCTATCATGGCAACATGGTATGCCCCTCTAGTCCTCCCTTTACCTTTAGTCAATCTACCACAAGACTATCAGTCCAAGATACCATTATATGATGCCAGTGGAGCTACTACTGCTTCACAAAATGTGGATAAGATGAATGACTATTTTGATAGAAATGAGATTGATGATGCGACTGTCAAACTCAGATTGTTTGCTCAGAGTTTAGCGAGAGAAGCAAGAAAATGGTTCAAAATCTTAAACCCTAATAGTATTAATGACCTCTAAGCCCTCCATTAGTCATTCCTAAACAAATGGGAAGTCAGGAAAAACCCTCTCCAAATACTTTCAAACTACAACAACCTCAAAAGAAACACTGGGGAAAGTGTTAAAAATTATTGCACTAGGTTCAATAGTGTTTATAATGCCCTACCCCTAGAATTGAAACCTCCACAAGGCTTAGCTTTGGCCAAATTTTCTGAAGGATTTGATCCTGAAATGGCATATCAACTAAGAGAAAGAGTTCCTTTGACTTTGGAAGACATGCAAAAGGGAGCTCTAGTTGTGGATGTAAATCTAATTGAAAAAAGAGCTAGGATGAGGAATGAAAAGAAAGTATCATTTAGGGATGTAACTACACCTTCTACATCTGGTTCAAAAATGGAGAGAATGATGGAGGAAATGATGAAGAAGATGAGCATACTTGAGAGAGCACAATCTAGGGAAAATCAATTAGTTCCCCAAAATAGAAATCAATCTCAAAATCAGAATCAAAACTTTAGGAGAAATCAACCTCAAAACAGGAAAAGAGAGGATGATCAACAGATCATACCTCCTTTCCAAGAAAACTATGTGAATGAGGATGAAGAAACCAGTGAAAAAATAGAGGATGACAATATGAACATACTAGGAGTAAGCAACGAGGATTCTGATTTCCTCCATGAAAGAAAAAAAGGTCTATATACACCTTATGATGATAGAAGACCACAAACTGATTATGATGAACAATACTCTGAAAATGTCATAATAGGATCACGTAAACAATATGACCTCAGAAGTAAAAAGAATCAAGACACTCCCAGAAATAAAACCTCTGATAAATCTGCCAAAAGCAGCCTTGAAAATATTTCCGAAAAGATAGCTGAAACTCACAAAATAGTGGCTGTGAATTCTGATTCAAACAAAGGGAAAAACACCCAAGTAAATGAAAAACAGAGTGTTAACCCTAGTAGCACTAGCATTTCAGCTAGTGCTCCTGAAAAAACTATTTTAACTGTTGCAAATATAAAAAATTAGCAAGCTGATTTTGCTAATGAGTCAGTGAACAAGAAGGCTAAATTAAACATTTTGAAAAACCAGATTCCTTTCATCCTAGAGAATGAAATTTCCAAAATCAAAATCTCTGTCCCACTCACTGAATTAGCCACTCAAGATGTATATAGAGGTCATATTTTGAAGGCTTTGAACATAGGAGATGTTCATGATATTGTCAAATTAAATGATGATACCCCAGAGCTCATCTTTGGACCAAAAATTGAAGGAAAATTTCAAGAAGGAACCACCCCTCCATTCTACATCAGCTTAAAAATTCATGACAATATTTTGCACAATGCCATGGTTGATTAAGGAGCATCACACAATCTCATGCCCAAGGTTATAATGGAAAAATTAGGCTTAGATGTGACTAGACCTTACAAATACTTATATTCCTTTGATTCAAGTAGGGTGAGATGCCTAGGCCTAATAAAGGATCTGTGTGTCAATTTAGCCCAAATTCCAGCCAAGAGTTTAGTGATGGACATTGTAGTGGATGATATACCCCCCAAATATGGCATGCTTCTTTCAAGGTCATGGGGTGCTAATTTACAAGGCACAATTCAGATGGATATGACTTATACCACCATCCCTGTCTTCAGTCAACTTAGAAGACTCTATAGGGAAACACACATGAGATATATGGTGAGTAACCAAGAAAGACCAGAGAATTCTCCTCTCTATTCCATCCACACTGACCTTGACTCTTTCATTCTTTTTAATGACGATATTCCTAAAGAGCAAGAGCTAATTAATGAAAAGATGTCAAATTTTGTAATCACTTCACATACAAACATAGTTACAGCCTTAGATGAAGAGGAAAACAAAGGGGAAATTAAAAAACAGTTTGCTGATTCAAAAATTTACAGCAAACAGAATAAAGGTCTTGAGGTCTAGAATATTCATAAGCAGAATGCCGATCATGAAAATCAAACAGTAAAACATCAAAATATTGAAAACCTTGAGGAAAAAAACACTGAAAAACATAATGCAGACCCTTGTATAAAACAGGAAGATGAAGAAAACAGAGAGGACAGTAGCGAAATAAATCACAAATCTGAAAGCAGTCCTCTTTGGAGAATGAATTTTGATGGGTCTTGCACTAAAAATGATGCAGGAGCAGGCATATGGATACATAACACTGAAAATAATCATGATGAGGGGCATTCCTTTAGATTAAACTTTCAATGTACCAACAATATAGCTGAGTATGAGACTTTCCTTTTAGGCCTACATTTATTGAAAAAACTAGGAGCCAAAAGGATAAGGGTCCATGGGGATTTAGAGTTAATTATTAGGCAAGTAAATGGGGAATACAGTGCCAAACATCTGAGACTTAGAGCCTATAGAAATGATGCCATGGATTTATTAAATTTTTTTAATGAATTTCAGCTTATCTTTATCCCAAGAAACCAAAATGTCCTTGCCAATGGTTTAGCCTTTGCTGCTAGAACTTATTTAACACCCTATGAAACCAAGCAATGCACCACCCAGATTAAATTTAGACCAGTTGTCACAGATAATGAAAGATATTGGAAGATTTTTGATGGAGATAAACAAATAGAAGACTTCTTACAGTCCAAAAATGAATTTGAGACATCAAACTCAGATTTAGATTATGATAAAGACTATCCTATTGAAGAAAACCCACTTACCGAAGAATAAAAGTCTCCTGAGATTGTAGAAATAAATCTATTAACACACGAACCCAAATATATGATAGAGGAAAGCACAGATTTGGAAAATGAAGACTTAGAGGTGCTACAATCTAAAGACCAAATCTTGCCAAAAGGGTTAGTCCCTTTAGAGGAATTATTTGATTTAAATGATGTGGCCAAGAAACCAAAACCGAAACTCATGGAAACTGAAGTGGAAGAATGCAATATAGGCAGTCATGAAAAACGCAAATTAATCAAACTGTCTAAAACACTGCCAACTCATATTAGACTGAAATACATTGAGTTGTTTAAAGAATTTTTTGATGTGTTTGCATGGAGTTATGAAGATTTGAAATCATATGATACAGAAATAATTCAGCATAAGATACCTCTTAGAGAAAACTAGAAACCTTTTAAACAAAAATTGCGCAGAATCAACCATGTTCAATTACCTCTGGTAGAGAAAGAAATCAAAAAAATGTATGATGCTGGAATTATTGTCCTTGTTAGATACTTAGAGTGGGTGTCTAATATTGTATCAGTTAGGAAGAAAACATGGGAGATAAGGCCTTGCATTGATTTTAGAAACCTAAAAAAAGCCTCTCTAAAGGACAACTATCCTTTGCCCAAAATGGATCATATCCTACAGAATGTAGTTGGTTCTAAAAGAATTTATTTGCTAGATGGCTTCTCTGGTTACAATCAAATTTTGGTACATCCTAATGATCAACTTAAAACAACCTTTACTACGCCTTGGGGTACTTTCATGTATTTTAAAATGCCCTTTGGTTTAATGAATGCTGGTGCCACATTCCAGAGAGCCATGGACATTGCATTTTTAGAAGAAATAGGTTACTTCATAGTGATTTACCTTGATGATATAACTGTTTATTCTAAAACAGATGAAAAACACCTTATACATTTGAGAAAAGTCTTTGAAAAGTGCAGAAAATTTGGACTGTCCTTAAATCCAAAGAAAACATTGTTTGGTCTCCAAGAAGGTAAGCTTCTTGGACATATCATATCTGAAGAGGGTATAAGGATAGATCCAAAGAGGATTGATGATATATTGCAAATCAATCATCCCAGAAACATCAAGGAACTACAATATTTCATTGGAAAGATTAATTTCTTGAGAAGGTTCATACCCAATCTAGCTAAATTCCTTAGAAACGTAACAAACATGCTTAAAAAAAAAGGAGGAGTTAAATGGACCTTAGAAGCAAAGAAATCATTTGAACTGGTAAAATAGGCACTCACCAAAACACCAGTTATTATCAGTCCTGTTTTTTCAAAAGATTTCTTCATTTTTTCATTTTCATTAGAACACATAGTTGCTACTGTCCTATTACAGAAGAACTTGAATGGACAGGAGCAGCCCATTGCATTTTTCAGCAAGTCATTAAGGGATGCACCTCTGAAGTACAACGTAATGGAAAAAAAATCCTTTGCCTTGGTCAAAGCCTTAAAATACTTCAGAGTTTACATTTTACACTCTCACATAATAGAATTTGTGCCTCATTCAGTTGTAAAAGACATATTGACCCAAGATCCAGATGGCAAAAGAGGAAAGTGGATTGCGGTAATTTTAGAGTATGATCTAGAAATCAAACCCAATAAGCTCATAAAAGGTCAAGGAATAGCAAAAATTATGGCTGAATCCAACTTTTAAGCTCTTCATATAAACATGTTTAATGCATTAGATGAAAAGGGGGAGTTTTCAACTCTAATTATTGAAGACCATTTTCTAAATTCATCTTGGTATGCTGACATTTTGTATGTTTTTATCAATCTTAATGTCCCTCCCAGTTTATCTAAGACAAAGGAAAGATTTTTAAAGTTGAAATTTGTAAATTACTGCATTTTGAATAAATGTTTATATTGAAAAAATGCTAGTGGATTATTGCTTAAATGTTTGCCTGAGAATGATGCAGATAAGATAAAGCATGAGTTTCATGAAGGAGAATGTGGAGGCCATCTCTACTGGAAGTCAACTGCTAACAAAATCCTTAGAGCTGGTTACTACTGGCCCACCCTCTTTCAATATGTCCATAAAATGATTATTTCTTGTCACAAATGCCAAATATTTGAAGGCAAAAGAAAATTGCTTCCTTTACCTCTGCAACCGATCACTGTTGAAGCTCCTTTTCAGCAGTGGGGTCTAGACTTCATTGGGGAAATCCATCCTCCCTCATCTTCCCAACATAGATGGATCCTCACAGCAGCACACTATTTTACCAAGTGGATAGAAGCCATCCCCTCTAGGAATGCCATAGACTCAGTCATCATCTCATTCCTTGAAAACCATATACTTTCCAGATTTGACTGTCCTAGAAAGATCATAACTAAAAATGCTGCTGCATTTGGATCTAAAAATATGGTAGAATTCTGTCATAGTTACCAGATCATATTGGGTCATTCCACAACTTATTACGCTCAAGGTAATGGGCTGGTAGAATCCTCAAATAAAAGCTTGGTAAACATTATCAAGAAGCTGCTGGAAGATAACAAGAAATCATGGCACAATAGGCTAGTACATGCTTTATGGGCAAACAGATTGACAGTTAAGAAGTCAATTGGGATGTCTCCTTACCAGCTAGTTTATGGAACTGATGCAATATTTCCAACCAGTTTAGGAGTGCCAGTAATGAATCTGATCCAGGAAGTGCAGTCTGAAGATGATGATGTAACAAGAAGGATAAACCAAACAATACATCTACAACAAAATAGAGAGGTAAGTGTATCTTAGAGCACAAAAATTACAAGAAAACATCAAGAATCTGTTTGAAAAAAGAACCAAGGCAAGTGATTTCAAGATTGGTGATAAAGTTTTAAAATGGGATTCAAGAAGAGAACATAAGGGCAAACATGGAAAATTTGATAACTTATGGCAAGGCCGTTATATTATCCAATCTGTTGTTGGAAACAATACATTTTTTCTGCAAGAATTGGATGGAGTTGAATACTTTGGAGGTCCTATCAATGGTAGGGTTCTCAAGCATTATTTCTGTTGACTGATATTTTGAAGTTTCAAAGCTTTTGTTCATTGTATATATCACTCTTTTTCAATTTAGAAAAATAAAAATACAAAAACAATATAAAAAGAGAAAAAGAGGGCAGAGATAAAAAAAGAAAGGTACAACCCCATACCAAAAAGAGAAATATGAAAGTGTGCAAGCTTAAATACCACTACCACAAACAACACTGCTATTTTAGTCATACAGCCTAATCATGACTAAGATAGATTTCAATTTACTACTGATAGGTCAGTGAAGAATATTTTCCAAACTGTTTAATCTTGGCTTATCAGTAGATTAGACTAGGATAGAAAAGCAATGGTTCAAACAAGATCAAAACTTGAACCTATAAAGACTGGTTTTAAATTGGTTCTAATATGCTCAAAACCTGAACCAAAAGAAAAGAACAGTTCTAAAAATATTAGATTCAGAGCTGTAAGAAAGAGAGAAGGAGGTTTTCTATTTTTCAAAACTTAAGCCTTCACAGTTTTGTTTTAAATTTCTACAAATAAAGTATATGTGCAGCTTGCACATACAGCCATAGACACCATGGAAAATCAGACAGCCTAATCCTAATTTCACTATGTTTAAATTTTTGTTTTAGAAAGTAGAGAATAAAAACTGCCAGACAGTCTAATCCTAGCAGATAGTAGCTTAGGTAGAGAATATATGAGTTCAACAATTTAATCTGAACTCATGGAAGAAATAAGGGTAGACTTAGATTAGTTTTTCTTGATTTATAAAGAATAAAATGTTGATGTTTAAGGTTTGCAAGTCCAAATGCACCTTCTGAAGAAAAAATGTTAGGGAGTAGGTTGTGTAGGTAGAGTGATTGGGAGAATTTGTTTGCTAATATGAAACACTAACTATTGTTTAAAAGTAGCATGATCAAAAAATAAAAAGGGTGTTCAATGGATAAAGCCCAAGTCTGCCTCCCAGAGATTTGGTACTAAATTTCTTGACACCTCCAAAGGAGTTGTCATCCCCAAGTGGAGCCACTGTTAGCCATCAGTAAATTTTTGTCAAACCAAATGATGGCTAAAAATAAGTCTTGAACCTTCAAGAGATTGTTTTTATGAAAAAATGCTCATTCTTGAAGACTTCTTGTGCTGCCTAAACTCAGCAAGTAATCTTCACTACTTTTTCATTAAGAAAACCCACCAAGAAGCCATGATGATATCCAAAATACTACTTTTAAACCTTTTTCTATCATTATCTAAACCTATTTTTCACTCATTTTCTCAGCCCACATTTATCCTCTATTTTACTCTGAAAAATCCCCTTTTCCCTTAATTCTATCCTCAAAATCCCTTTTAAATCATTAAAAAACCCTTTCTAATGATTTAAAAACCCTCATTCTGCCTATCGAAACACTTAAAAAACACCTAAAGAGGTTTCACTTTAGGCCTTTTTTACGCATAGGCTTTAGCCCCCGAGGGCCTAAAAAACCTTGGCCCCTTTCCTCCATGTTTTCGAGCACTATGACCAAGCACCCAAACCACATCGCATTGGCTTTCCTATATAGGCCTGCTTTTTCCTTCGGAAATCTCTCCTCGCCGATGCGATTAGCACCCTGCCCTTAAGACCCCTGGTCATATATTGCTACATAGGACCATGCCCCAGGCCTAGCCTTAGCCCTCATCGCATTGCTCCATCAGCTTATCCCTTCCCCTTTTCTTTTTCCATCCATGGCAATATGCCAATATCATAAGCTCTCCCCTCCTCAACTCTTGGTCACCTTGTTCCCGACAAGACCACACCCCTACCTATTCCTCCATCCTCTGCAACAACTCCCCACCGTAGATCTTATAGATCCTATGGTCTTCATTAAATCCCGACAACTCAACTCCGCGGGGCCTACCATCCACTATGCAAAAGACCTTTCATATCACCCCCCGACACCTGTCCCCCACTACAGTCTCTGCCCGAGAAACTCTTTCATCATGCCCGATCCACACCGTGCGATCTCATCCCCCTCATCCAACGGTCCATGATCTATGATCTATATCATGCGATTTTCGCATTCGGAGTTTAACACTCCAAATTTACGCGATACCGACAGTATCAAAAAATCCACCTGGCACAATATGACTGGATCGCGTTCGATTCAGCTAAAACCACTTACCACCCGAATTGAACGAAATAACCATACCTAGTATTTTAAAACCATTTTTTTTTTTTTGAATTCACGCCAAAATGCCATTTTGAATAGGTTTTTCACCTTCTTCTTCATTAAAGGCTCTTCCACCTGCATGAATCACTCCTCTGGAATGCTCTTCCACCTCCGCCTCTCTCTGCAAGCAGTTTTCCGACCTGCAGGGTTTTTATAACATATTTCATTATTTTTGCAAGTTTTTATCATTGTTTTCAGAGCATAAACTTCATCCTCAACTCGTGCAGGGACAAAGCCAAAGTATTCCATGTTGGAAGGCTAAAACATGAACTAGAATGTTGGATTTCTTCGTAAGATGATTTGATCGATGCTGTGAAAGTGATGGTCATGGCATTTTACCCTCCATCGCACTAGAAAACCACCTGCACACATCAAAGAAGAGGAACAGTGAGGATAAAGCTTGAAGATCAGAGATTAAAGGCAAACCCCAGAACTCTGAAGATTTAATCAATGATTTAAAGGCCAAACACGGTGGATTAAAAGGTTTAAACACACATTTTAAGGGTTTATACACAGGATCAAAGGTTAAAGCATCAAAAGCCGAGGATTAAGGATCCAAACCTATAGTTAAGAGAAGCAGGAAAAGGTAAAAAGCAGATGACAAAGCCCAAATATAGAAGACAGTCAACATATAAGGATTTGTTGGAAATATTGTCATTGATGGAAAAGGATAAGATAGGAGTAGCGCCTGAACTATCACTAAGGCAAAAGGAGCACAAATAAATAGCAGCAACCAAGGTAGAGAGGCAGCAGAGACATCAGAGGAAAAAAATGAAGTAGGGGCAGCAGAGATAGCAAAAGAGAAGCAAGGAGTAGCATTAGACAAGAAACAAAGGTAGCAAAGACAGACAAGGAGCATAGATGTAGCTGAAGCAGCAAAGATGCAGAGAGGTAGTAGAGAGGCAGCAGAGAAAACATTAGACAAGAGGCTCAGGAGAGTGAAGAGTGCGTGAGTTCAGTTTTAGAGAAAACAGGGGTTTGTTTGATTTGTTTCAGAATTATATGGCATTGTTTGATTTAATTTCTGTGTGAATGGGTTGTTTCATATAACACATTTCATAGAGAATTTATGAAATTCACAGTGAATGCACATTCCTGTTAGAGAGTGTATGAGAAATTAATATGTTGATTGGTAGTTAAATTAAATACAAAATTTTCTCATATATCTAAGAGGACCGATCACTGAAAGGATCGATCATCCTGGAGAAAGATTGAATTCATATTTTTAATACAGGGTTGGAAATTGGCATATGGTAATGTTGTTTGAAAACCCATATAATGCGTAGAGCTGGAGTGATACACTAGCAAAGATTTAATTAAATAGAGATAAATCTCTGTTTGCCAAAATGATGAAATCGAAAGAAAGGGAACAAATCTAGAGGATAAATGCATGAAACTGTATAAATACTGAGCCATTCAAAAGAATCAAGTTCATATATGACAATATAGTCTGCACAAACACTGGAGAAGAAACAGTTGTTAACACAACTGCGAAAGTTAAAGTCGAAAGCAAAGAATGTATGCTGAGAGGGTTTGAATGT
Organism: Pinus albicaulis; assembly: GCA_034641835.2. Lineage (NCBI taxonomy): Eukaryota > Viridiplantae > Streptophyta > Pinopsida > Pinales > Pinaceae > Pinus > Pinus albicaulis. The sequence goes on along the minus strand of CM076579.1, from coordinate 1,550,011,169 downwards.
TCGATGAAACTCTGGGCCTGTCCGAGATTTGATTTGTATCACACGAAAATAATTGAGTTTTATTAAAGCGGGGTTATATAATTTGGTGGGCTTCTAACCTAAATCGTCGTATTAATATATCATTTGATGTGTTGCAATTAAATTAGCCCACATTATGTTTTAAGGTTAATATGGTCGAAGTTTCGTATGAAATACAATGGAATATGAACATAACCCAAATATGTTAATAAAAGGCGAAACCAATATACGTTAACATATATGTTAGCACTTGGGGTTGTATCAAAGTCGAGATTTGATATAAGAAGATAAGGTGAGTTGTTAAGTGTGAAAGCCAAAGTTTTAGAACTGTGGGCCTGAGAGAAAGAGTAAATAGAACTCTAATGTGTTGATATTCATTTTATGCGTTGAATAAAGTTGTGGGACCTTGGATGAATACCTAATAAACAACGCTGATAGATATGGAGGAGCATTGTTATATGTATGGAGTCAATATTATAATGGAGGTTTTGATATTTTTTAATGGATTATAGTCCGCATATAAAAAATGGGTATAGATATAATCGCATATGAGTTGGTAAGCCTTGGGGCCAAATGAATGTATGTTTTATAACCTTTTGAAAGCCAAAACATATAAAGGAGTATTCCATCGATGGATTAATAAAAACTGTAGAAGAACATAAATGAAATCTGAGATGGTGGGACCCAAACCTTAATCTATGTTGATATTCGGTTTATGCATTAATAGTTGTGGAAATTCTAAGTGATGAACATTCAAATGATTTAAATCCAAAGTCGAATATTTGTGACATGTTTCGTGAGCACATTTAATAAGGATCATATAATATGTATGATGGATTGGAATGATGTGACCAAAGGTTTACTTTGGGGGTTTTAAAAGATAGTTTGAAGTCAGCGTGTGAAATATAACGTGGCCTGTTGTAATGTTCCTTTATACTCAGATTGAAAATGATAAGAAGGTTTTAAAGCTTGGTTAAGACCGAAAACGATTTTAGGAGAGACAACTACATAAGAGAAATGAAGTTTGTAAACTTGGTCAAAGTTGAAATATTCGAATAGTTGATTCGAAAATTCATAATGTGGGTTTTTTCTTATGGTGTGTTAAAAAGTAAAGCCACCACTTTGAAAGGTTTCCAGGTTGATAAATAGGTGTGACACATAAAGACACAGGGCATTTTACATGCATGGAAAATAGAGGTATGTAGAACAGTTACATGACAACAGTAGAAAAGACAAACGCACAGCAAGCCAAGGGCTAGAAAAAGTGCTGAGTTAAATTGTTTTATGTAACTGAAAATGTGAATGTAAATGTTTTAATTGATTTCATATTGTTTGTTATGCAAAGGAAAGTCTTCATAGGCAAACAAAACTCCACTGTAAAACTGAAATTTGTACATATTGCCATATTCCTTTGTATGAGCTAGACAAAGAAATGAGAAGGCATAAGTCAAAGAGTCATGGCTGTTCATTTCGAATTCCCTGTGGAATACAAACAATCATAAGGTGAAATCTATAAATGATATCACATAGATATGCATAGGGAGGTTAGAGAATGGATAAATGACGCAGAAAGGGTAAGAAGAAGGAGGAGTAGATAGAGAAGCTGTGAAGATTCAGAGATGATATAAGGCAGATATGAGGGCTGGTGGACAGTAGTGAAGAAGGAACAGAACAGATCTGATATCCAGGTAAATCAGCATATGATTTTATTTTAATGTGAGGAAGTTGGTGCTTTCATATCAAGTTGTAGCTTGATAGATGTGAGTTGTAGCTGGCTGAGGTAGGAGCCTCCTGTATGTTGTAGCCTGCAGAAAATAGATGGAAGTTGGTGCTTTCATATCAAGTTGTAGCTTGATAGATGTTAGTTGTAGCTGGCTGAGGTAGGAGCCTCCTGTAGGTTGGAGCCTGTAGAAAATAGATGGGAGTTGGAGCTTCCTTGCAAGTTGTAGCTTGCTGAATCGAGGTTCTAGCCTCCTGTAGGTTGGAGCCTATAGAAAATCAGTGGTGAGAGGGAGTTGGAGCTTGCCTTTGAATCACAACAATAATAATATGTGGTTTTCTCCCTTATGGGTTTCCACTTATATCTTTTGTCTATGTGCATGATGTCTATGTTTTGATATGGTATATCTAATCTACTTAATTCTTGCTGCTCACATATTAAGATTGTTGTTACATTATCTAATCTACTTAATACTTGCTGATCACAAGTTAAGATTACTCACATATTAAGTTTATCATGAAATGAAGGTGTAAATAAGTTTAAAGGAAAGTTTTAAAGAAACCATGAATGTGTTAAACTGATTCACCCCCCCTCTCAGTTTAACTAAGGGTTCAACAATTGGTATCAGAGCCGGTTCCTTTGGTGTAAGCCTAATAGCTTGAAGGAGATTTGGTTGAGTCATGGACTATAAAAATGTATATGTGTTAAATACAACAAACTTTCTGGAATGGAGAGATAAGGTTAAAACAGATTTAATGGCTTATGAACCTGAGGTATGGAAACTTGTATGTGATGTTTACTGCACAGACTCTCTGTTGGTGCAAGAACAACAGTGGAATGCCAAAGAAAAATGTGTGATATATAACAGTCTTTATAACAAGGATCTTGAGTTAATTATGGATTTAACCTCTGCAAAAGAAATCTGGGATAGATTGCATTTCATGCATGAAGTAAACACTAGGGGCTGCATTGCCAAGAAAGAGAAGATAAACCAGAAGAAGAAGAAAAATTCCTTTCAAAAGGAAAAAGGTCAATCAAATGAGATACCTGCCAGAGTGAATGGATGTGAGTACCATGAAGAAATTTCAGTTGAGGAAAATGCCAAACTTGACATAGCCTTGACTGAAATAGAAAGATTAAAGAATGAAAACAAAGACCTTAAGGCATTGGTGAAAATATGTGATGAGAGAGAATATTAAGATAAGAAAGAAATTTTTGACCTGAAGACATGTCTTGAAGAAGCAAGGAAAGTATAAGACACTCTACTAAAGCAAATAAAAGATAATATTCAGAAGCAAGAGAAATTGGAAGAAGAAGTAGTGTGCCTGAGAAAGAAATTAGAAAAAGCCCAAAGAGAATTATTAATGAATACTCCTCTAATGACAAGCTTTGAACAATTTTACAAGATTCTAAATGCTCAAAGGTCTCCTCTCATAAAGGTTGGGATAGGATATGAAGGAGAAACCAGTAAGTCCAAGGTAGAAGATAACAAGAATATAATTTTTGTAAAAGTTGTAAAGGATAATGAAGCAACTCAAAATATTCCTACAGAAGTAGAAGCCAGCAAGAACATGATTTGTAAAGAAACAAACAGAAACAAGCAGCAACATGAAAGGACAAAGAATGAGAGGATGAAAAAGTCAGCTAAAAAAGGGTCATACACTCTTGAATATGAATTGAATAAATTTGGAAGATGTCAAAGAAGGTTCTTTCCTCCTATGAAAAATATCACATGTTTCTCTTGTCATAAACTAGGACATATTGCAGCACATTGTAAGACCAGGCATATCAACTTTAACCAGCAAAATATGCAGCAAATGAGAAGAACCCCACAAACAAGCAACTGGAAAAGACAATCTTTCACCAGGTACACAAATCATTTCCATGGCTACTGTTATACATGCAATGAATTTGGACATAAATTTTTTGAATGTAAATTATGTTAAAAAAGGGGAACAAAATATTATACATCACCTCAAATTTACCTTGGTAAAATAAGATGTTATGTATGCCTCAAGCTTGGTCACAAAGCAAAAGACTGTAATCTGCCATATACATTAAAGAACTCTAGATAGATGATGGAATCTAATAAAATCAAACAAAACTATGAATCAAAAAGAAGTGCAGACATTATGAAGAACCCCAATAAAGTATGGAAGGAAAATAGAAAGGGGGAGCCTGTCACCTCAATAACATAATGAATCCATCATAGTCTCAGGGGGAGCTGCTCTAGGAAGCAATGCAAATATCCAACCAGTGATAGATATGATGCAACATCCTAGGGGGAGAGCAGTTCATAAATAGTCCCCACAAAAGTAGTCTAAGAAGAGCTCATTGAAATGAAAACAACTATAAGATCAGGAAGGGAAAGGAAATGTCTCTAACATAGAAATATAGAGGAAGAATAATACCTGAAGCACACAATAGCCAAAAAGTTGATGGAAGAAGAGAAGGCAGCAAGCAACCATGATGGTAGAGGGAACATCAGCCATGAACATGTAAGCTAAGAAGACATCAACACATTAAGTGATGAATGGTTAAAAACACAAAAAATATGTTTCAAGCTACAGAACTGGAAAGACCCATAAAGGATGATCACAATGTGCATCATACTACTAGAATTAACAATGAATCACATTAATAAGGATGAGTAAGAGAAGCACCTATCATCATTATGTCATTACATCATTCATCTATGAAAAGTCCCCATGGAGGAATGAAGTTAAGTGAGTGATAAATATTTGAGTGATCTGCCCATGAAGATTCCAAGTAAATAAATTGAAGATGTCCTCTAGAAGATCATTATGTTAGATCAGTTTAATTGTATATAAAGCAGCAATGATTCTGGAGCAGTCCTAGAAAGGAAAATGCAGTGACATTCATTTGAACAGAATGACAGATTAAGAAAAATGGTTAATGATGCCTAGATCAAATTCAGTATATTGATGATTGTTGGTGTTAACAGTGGAAAGATCAATTGTAGAAACTATAAATGTTGTCTTAACTATGGGTTCATGTGTGAGCTGAAGTTAAATCTTTGCATGGTTTATCAAAGTAGTATCAATTGGTATTTGGTACAAGTAGCATGGCTATCAATAGAATATCAAGTGTTATCAGTGGGGCAGCGGTAAGGTACAGGTCCTCGGGATCAAAGGATTATGGAAAGAGTACATCAAGGTAGTATCCCAACATTATTTACATTTTTAAAGCATAAAAGGATCATTATCTTGGTTACACTTGAAGTATTATATTGAGAATTAAAGCAGTATCTTTTTCTATATATAATTTCATGCCTTCCTGAAGTCAGTACATATATATCTTCAAGGCCTCTCTCTTGAGATTATTCATAACACCGTGTGAGGTATTTTTGCTGAGATTTAAATTAAACATCTTGAATATGTTTTTGCGGAATATAATCATGATATAATAGTTAAAGTATCTGAAGTATGATGGACTAGTTGTGTTGATAGTACATTTGAAGCTCAAGAGTCTGTTAATGTTACATCTAAAGCCTACTTCAACAAAAAGGAATTTTCATATCAAGGGTCCTTCAGCCATTAAGTGTAATATCCTTGTCAGCATCCTAGCTCATATCACCACCAACAGGAAGGAAAGGTGAACCACAACAATAAAAGATATATTGGCATCATCACAATTGAATAGATGTTGTACTGCAGATGAGTATTGCAGAAGAAGACATATTCAATCTACAATCTTCCTCAACAGATATGTATTTCTGATGAAGATCATACTAGAGACTGAAGTATATTTGAAGCATTCTCAGTATTTTAGTTTTGGTGCAATGATGCATCTCTGATTATATAAGTTTGATTATATATGGTTGTTCTATCATCACCTACACTCTATACAAGTGCAAGGAGTCTGTGGTTTGGGATGGTATCAACTTACTGTGTATATACAAGTTCAATAATTCTCAAAAGTGTTCTCTCAACAACTCGTGTACACCAGTCTAGAGCAACAAGGTATAAATTCAAAAGAAGAAGGGCCTAAACACAACTCAGAAAGAGGAAATGCAAATATATAATCCACACTGGGAAATGTGCAACCCTTTGCCATTGATGTCAAAGGGGGAGGAAAAGCAAGCAAAAGAAGATAGGCAGAGGAAGACAAAAAACACCTTTAAGAATGAAAGGGGGAGGAAGACTTGGAGGAAGCATTGGAGTATTGGTGGATGTGTTGCCATCAATGCCAAAGGGGGAGACTATTGGAAATATTGTCATTGATGACAAAGGAGAAGACAAGAGTAGCACTTGAACTATCACTAAGGCAAAAGGAGCACAAAGAAATAGCAACAACCAAGGTAGAGAGGCAGCGGAGACATCAGAGGAAAAACGTGAAGCAGATGCAGCAGAGATAGCAAAAGAGAAGCAAGGACCAGCATTAGACAAGAAACAAAGGCAACAAAGATAGACAAGGAGTAGAGAGGTAGCTTAAGTAGCAAAGATGTAGAGAGGTAGCAGAGAGGCAACAGAGAAAGCATTAGACAAGAAGCTCAGGAGAGTGAAGAGTGTGTGAGTTCAGTTTTAGAGAAAACAGGGGTTTGTTTGATTTGTTTCAGAATTATATGGCATTGTTTGATTTAATTTCTGTGTGAATGGGCTATTTCATATAAGACATTTCATAGAGAATTTATGAAATTCACAGTGAATGCACATTCCTATGAGAGAGTGTATGAGAAATTAATATGTTGATTGGTAGTGAAATTCAATACAAAAGTTGTTCATATATCTAAGAGGATTGATCACTGAAAGGATAGATCATCCTGGAGAAGGATTGAATCGTATTTTTAATACAGGGTTGGAAATTGGCATATGGTAATGTTGTTTGAAAACCCATATAATACGTAGAGATGGAGTGATACACCAGCGAATATTTAATTAAATAGAGATAAATATATGTTTTCCAAAATGATGAAATCGAAAGAAAGGGAACAAATATAGAGGATAAATGCATCAAAATGTATAAAGACCGAGCCATTCGAAAGATTCAAGTTCATATATAACAATAGAGTCTGCACAAACATTGGAGAAGAAACAACTGTTAACGCAACTGAGCAAGTTAAAATTGAAAGAAAAGAATGTATGCTGAGAGGTTTTGAATGTTCGATGAAACCATGGGCCTATCCGAGCTTTGATTTGTATCACACGGAACGAGGTTTAATTGCATACAATTATGCCAGTGGAAGATGCAAGCTGACTGTGTTATAAAGTTTGATGCAACGAGAAGACCGCATATACAAGAAAATGCGTTGGTTAATAGTGCAGTTTACAAAACAAACCTGGAGCAAACGAGATAAATGGAACCATGACTTGTGAATAGTAGAAGCGGTTCTGAACCAATAAACCAACGGTCTCGCAAAGTTTTTAAATGGTAAGAGGTATTCCTGGAAAAAACATGATAATGGTCTTTGAATGACACGTAGCCCAGGTGGTATTCCAAATCCACCTATTTTGCAAAATATTTTCGTGTTAAACCGTGGGGTTAAAACTTTTACGATATCCATTAGATTTCACAGGTTGGGATGAGGTGTTGTGACCACCATTGGATCACAAGTAAAGTGTTAAATAGTGAAGAGGTAAGAGTTAAGTTGTGGGGTCCGTATTAATCGTTTGGATAATTGAGTTTTATTAAAGTGGAGTTATATAAATTGGTGGGGTCGAACCCAGCTGTCGCATTAATATATGTTGTGATGTGTTTTGGGCCCGAAATTATTGATATTGAGTTTTAAGGTTAATATGGTCGGAGTTTCGTATGAAATACAATGGAATATGAACATAGCCAAAATCTGTTAATAAAAGGAAAAACCTATATACATTGACATATATGTTAGCACTTGGGGTTGTATCAAAGTCGAGCTTTGATATAAGATGATAAGGTGAGCTGGTAAGTGTGAAAGCCAATGTTTTAGAACTGTGGGCCTGAGAGAAAGAGTAAACAGAACTCTACTGTGTTGATATTCATTTTATGCGTTGAATGAGTTGTGGGACCCGGACGGACCTAATGTTGTTGATAGAGTATGGAGAAGCATTGTTATATGAGTGGAGCCAATATTATAATGGAGGTTTTGATATGTTTTAATGGATTATGGTCCACATATAAACAAATTGGTATAGATATAATCGCATGTGAGTTGGTAAGCCTTGGAGCCAAACGAATGTATGTTTATAACCTTTACCAAGGCCAAAACATATAAAGGTATTCCATGGATGGATTAATAAAGCTGTGGAGAACATAAAAATGAAATCTGAGACGGTGGGACCCAAACCTTAATCTATGTTGATATTCAATTTATGCATTAACAGTTGTGGACATTCTAAGTGATGAACATTCAAATGATTTAAATCCAAAGTCGAAGATTTGTGACATGTTCTATGAGCACATTTAATAAGGATCATATAATATATATGATGGATTGGAATGTCGTGACCAAAGGTTTACTTTGGGGGTTTTAAAGCAGAGTTTGAAGTCAGTGTATGAAATATAACGTGGCTTGTTGTAATGTTCCTTTATACTCAGATTGAAAATGATAAGAAGGTTTTAAAGCTTGGTTAAGACCAAAAACTATTTTAGGAGGAACAACTTCATAAAATGAAGTTTTTAAAATTGGTCAAAGTTGAATATTCGAATAGTTGATTCGACAATTCATAATGTGGGTTTTTTATTATGGTGTGTTAAAAAGTAAATCCACCATTTTGAAAGGTTTCCAGGTTGAGAAATAGGTGTGACACATAAAGACACAGGGAATTTTACATGCATGGAAAACAGAGGTATGTAGAATAGTTACATCACAGCAGCAGAAAAGACAAACGCACATCAAGCCAACGACCAGAAAAAGGGCTGAGTGAAATTGTTTTATGTAACTAAAAATGTGAATGTAAATTTTTTAATTGATTTCATATTGTTTATGATGCAAAGGAAAGTCTCCATAGGCAAACAAAACTCCATTGTAAAACTGAAATTTGTACATATTGCTATATTCCTCTGAATGAGCTGGACAAAGAAATGAGAAGGCAGAAGTCAAATTGTCATGGCTGTTCATTTAGAATTCCCTATGGAATACAAACAGTCATAAGGTGAACTATATAAATGATATCACATAGATATGCATAGAGAGGTTAGAGAATGGGGAAATGAGGCAGAAAGGGTAAGAAGAAGGAGGAGTAGATAGAGAAGTTGTGAATATTCAGAGATAATATAAGGCAGATATGAAGGCTGGTGGACAGCAGTGAAGAAGGAACATAACAGAGCTGATATCCAGGTAAATCAGCATATGATTTTATTGTAATGTGAGGAAGTTGGTGCTTTCATATCAAGTTGTAGCTTGATAGATGTCAGTTGTAGCTGGCTAAGGTAGGATCCTGCTATAGGTTGTAGCCTGTAGAAAATAGATGGAAGTTGGTGCTTTCATATCAAGTTGTAGCTGGCTGAGGTAGGATCCTCCTGTAGGTTGGAGCCTGCAGAAAATAGATGGGAGTTGGAGCTTCCTTGCAAGTTGTAGCTTGTTGAATCAAGGTTGTAGCCTCCTGTAGGTTGGAGCCTACAGAAAATCAGTGGTGAGAGGGAGTTGGAGCTTGCCTTTGCATCACAATAATAATAATATGTGTTTTTCTCCTGTATGGGTTTCCAATTATATCTGTTGTCTATGTGCATGACGTCTATGTGTTGATATGGTATATCAAATCTTCTTAATTCTTGCTGCTCACATATTAAGATTGTTGTTACATTATCTAATCTTCTTAATACTTGTTGCTCACAAATAAGGATTGCTCACATATTAAGTTGATCATGAAATGAAGGTGTAAATAAGTTTAAAGGAAAGTTTTAAAAAAACCATGAATGTGTTAAACTGATTGACCCCCCCTCTCAGTTTAACTAAGGGTTCAATAGGATTGAAGACTCCGGAGTGAGTTTAAGGGCCCTAAAGCAAGAATCAAGGTTTAAGCAGTGTTCAAAGTGCCAGATCAGCACAAATCAGTGCAGGAGCCTCCAAATGCCACATCATAGAGGCTATAACTCCTCAAAATACCACTTTCCAATTGATTCATGTAAAAAGAGTGCATATTAATTATACAGTCAGAGATATTTTTAAAGACAACTCAACATTAACTGTCAACACACCAAAAACCCTCAAAGTCAAAAAAAGTGACTAAAGGTGATGAAACTTAATGAAAATTTGATTAAAACAGAGATTAATGTTCGAAGTTTTCTCCCTTAGGCCTCTCAAAGGTCAATAAGCCATTACTCTGTATTAATTGAACAAATGAACCCTTCTTACACTCTGCCTCTATAAATAGTTCTATAGAAGATAGTATAGAGGTTGGTCTCTGGATATTTATTGTATGTAAATAGCTTGTGAAGTTGTTGTAGTTATGTTTTGTAACTGAAGACACATAAGTTAAGATGAGAAGTTTGAAGCTGTAAAGACGCACTGAACTTGAAGATTGTAACTGGTTTGAACATCAAATACAAATAGGTGATTTATGGGATGCTGGTCTATGTCAATGGTGATGTGTTTTCTCACTGTAATTGTCATTTTTCTTTATGTCTTCATTCTATCCACTTTTCTCTGATAAAGAACAAAAAATATAGATTAGGATTTACTTCTGAAGTATCCTAAATCTCACTGATAAATATTTATCCTTTATGTTTTATGCTAATTGTGTATTTGAGGATAATTAAACTGAGTGTAATCAATCAAGGAATGTTGGTGAGCCCATGTCTTGTTGAGTAAAACTTGAGATATTGTTTTTGAATGTTATTTTCATTTGCATGCTAATTAAAGTTAAACTAGGGAAGTCTATGGTTAGCCTTGTCCTCTAGTCTTTTCTCCAACAGCTGTCTTGAAAGTTTCCCTTTAAAGTATGTCGAAAGCAGGCTAGTTTAAAAGTACTTACCTCAATCTTAGACTGCTTTTCATGTTTATCATGAATGTTTTTCCTTTGAATATGCTAAAAGAAGGCTAAGTTAAAAGTCTTTACTTGACCTTAATGTATTCTTTCTTTTTAATGTTTTCTCTTGAAAGTATATCAAAAGCAGGCTAGTTTAAAAGTACTTACCTGATCTTAGGTTACTTTGTGTTTTTCCCTTAATTGCATGTCAAAAGCAGGCTAGTTTAAAAGTACTTATCTAATATTAGACTGTTCTTTGTTTCTTCATGTGTTTTACTTCCTTCACTTCATTTCTTACTATTTCATTCCATAAAATTGTTAAAGAGATCCTTTGACATAGATGACTTGCCCCATGGGCCACTCTTGAAATTTTTTGTGAAATTAAATCCTATTATGACTCCATAGCCCAATGGATTGATGTTGTTCCTTGCTTGTATTATCAACTGAAACATTATTTCACTTACTTACACCTTCACCCTTCATATTGACTTCCTTCATTTTCATATTATCCTGCCCAACCAAAAAAGAACAAACAACCTTGTTCTTCATAACTATCCTAAAACCATACTTAAGTATAAAGATCATATCTTGAAAACACATATATAGAGAGATCGCTCTCGGAATCTAGGATGGCTAGATCCTCAGATTCCAAAGTGGTTTTGATGTAGGCTCTGCAGAGTTTGTACTTTCCAATATTGAAAAATACGGGGACCTAACAGAGCCATTGAAGCATTTAGATCTACAAATAGTTTCCTAGAATTAATCCCAGAGGTGACGGTGTTGTCAGATATGTCTTATCACCACCTATATGTCTACACTTGTCCATTTTCTGCTTAACTGTAATCACTGCAGTAGGCCGATTAACTGACTTAAGTTCTCTATAAATATTGTATGCATTAGCAGTGTAAAGAGGGCCTGGGAAAGGGAAAAACCATTGTAATAGACTCATTCTTTGTAAACACTCTCTTTTGGATGAATGAAGGATTATGTTGTTTTCTAGATTCTCGTATTATGCTCTGTGGTGAAGTATTTTACTCATGTAATTTTTTATTCTCCTATTTTCTCATACTATTTGATTTTCTTAACTGCAAATAGAAAATTTTGTGTAGGATTTACCATAGGGTACCCTACATAGTCTTGAAATAGTTCATTATGTTTTCTTCCAGGACTGGAATGTAGAATTCAGAGATGATCTACTCTGCATTCTCGTTGAACCTTTAAGCTCCTCCTCTTTTCCATTTCATAAGTTGTACAGATCCATTGACATGGCTAGCTTGCCTGATTTCAGTTGACCTTAGTTATTCATCCATCTAAATTTGTTCACACTTATGACTCCATAGCCCAATGGCCCCTTTCTGCCCTCAACTGAACATCTTCAAACAAACCTCACTTCTATAACTAGCCTAATATCAACACTTATAGTTATCAAGCTATATCTAACAGAGAGAGCCCTCTATGAGTCCAGGAAGGCTAGGTCCTGGATTCCAAAGTTGGTTTTGTGTTTCCCTTTGTAGTTCTGTCTTCAGCCTTCAGAAATTACAGAGTGATAACATAATGGCGACCATACTGGAGACCACTTGTTGAAAATTGTAGTGTTCCTTTAGAACATATAAAGCACATCAAAGTTCAGGTCTGATTATGGATGGTGGATAGTGACCAGACACATGAAGGCTGCATTATTCACTTGGCAACTCCACGATTCAAAGAATACAACTTTTGAGAATTCATGGCAACTCCACAACATACTGACCAGAGCTCCTGTTGAACACTATGACAAGGTTTGTGGCATACCTTCTATCTAGTGAATTTTTAAAAGCATTTAGGAATCAGTTATCAGAATTTCAACTTGGCGAATATTTCCTAGGAGCTGTCCTTCTTATTTGGAAATAAAGAAAATTTAGCCCTAATGTTAAAACATGTTTATTGGAGATATTTTTTGAAAGATATGAAACTGGCATTGAAATTTTTAATTCTCAAATTCAGTCATATGATTTCATAGCCCCTAAAGAGTTCTTGGAAATTATTCCTCCCCCTAAGAAAGAGGAAATTGTACTACCTCTTCACTTACGTATTAAGGATGATTGCGCTTTCAAATACCAAACTAAAGATGAGGTTTCAAGGTTTAATATTGGGGATACAACTGATCAACTAGTCATTTAAGGACTATAAGCAGGTATTATACATCATGCTTTTATTTTTCCTATAGCATAGTATATGAAGGTTCTTTTTAGCTCAATTTTTCAAACATGTATTCTCTATAAAGATCAAATACATCAGCAATTTCCATTACATATTATAACTTTGGTTATGAGGACACATAATCAAGTTGTATTGTTGATTGTCATGACAAGCAGACAATTTTTCCATCCGTTTCTGCTGCTACTTGACTGGCTACACTGGGATTATTGTATCATGTAGGACAACAACAATGTCAGTAGAATAGGGTAGGTAGGTGTGCAAATAATCTCAATACTCTGAGCATAATTTTAGTTCTAGTTTTAGATTTCTTCCCAGTTTTTAGTGCAAGTATTTTCCAGACTTCAGTTTGCAGAGAGTGTTGATTTTTAACAAAATTTTCTCAACCAAAGAGGTTTTTGTAGCAGATCAAGTTGTGGATTTGGGATCTGCCCAATGGATCAAGCCACCAGTCTACAGTGTTCTTGACACCTCCTAAAAGTAACTTTCATCCCTAGTTTGAGCCACTATTAGTGTCCTATATTTCACAGTATCACAAGGTGACTAATTATTTCTTATATTTTTCATACTGAAAATAACATTCCATGACTATCATTTATTTTTAGAGAAAGGAAGGGAGATCCTGACTATCAAGAGCATCAAATGAATCAAGCTGCCATTATAGTTCAATGGAAAGGGAAAAAAATGTTGTTGGCTAGGTATGATGGTTATCAAACTTCACTTATGCCCTCATTTCATTCCATTTACCCTCTTCTTACCTTTAATTTTCCCAAATTATGAAATCCGAACACTATAGATCCCATTTAAAACCCCTAAGACCCACAGATATAACCTGTCGGGACTTCATTAGCATCTCCATCCCCCCCATCAAACATCCATGGAATATGAACATTACACCATAAACCTTACCCTGTCCTTACCTTTTTCGCATCCGCACTTTGCAAGCTTTATCATTTTGCAAGAAAATATTACCACCATAAAATTCGTCGATGCAATTTGGCGAGACCCACCCAAACTTTATATATTTCCAAAATCTGCATACAAACCATTATATTTCATTATTTTCCTTACCTCCTGCCTTTTCGCACTTGCCGAAATTTAGCGCATCGCATTTCATTGTTCGCACATTATATGACTTACCCTATACATCGCCCGCAAGTTAAATGTTTTAGCTTGCGATGCGATTTGATCGCATTCGCAAACCACAAATGTTAAGCGATGGGCACAGGAGATAAACGTTAAATCCTATGAAATGTGATGTGCGATGCTAGGTGGGACCTGATCACAATCGAAACTCGCAAATGTTAAAATATAGACACAAAGAAAAATTTAAAACAACAAGAAGTGATGTGCGATTTCTTACGGTTGCAATGAATTTCATAGCTAAAATCTACATAACTTCAGGTCCGGGTGAACGAGTTTTCACAATTTTTTGTATGTATAATAGGTCAAGTCAGGCCTATGAGGTTTGGATCTCATTTCATGAATAAATAGGCTAAAACTCAACAAAAAGACTTGTGGTAGATACCCGGCAAGGAGCAAAGGTTTTCCACCTCATCCATCCACCATCATCTTTAAATTCGACGGCCTACGTTTCATTCCAGCCCCCCTTTACCATCCTAACTTTATCCTTGCAAAGGGGGTCTGGAACGAGTGGTTTTGAGGAAAGGGACCCCATTATGTGTCATTCTCTCATAAATTCACGCTCCCCCATTCTATTACCTCTTACCACTTCAGAGGCGGGTCTAGAATACCATTGTTTATCTTTCAAAAACCACTTTCCCCCAAATACATTGGTATCAATTTGTAACAGAGAAAGGGGATTAAGATCAGAGAAGTGGCAGTGCTAGTGCCACAGTAGAATTTATCATCCGGAAAAGGTGGTCTGAATAACAAATCTAGATGTCAAACCTCCATTGGTTGCCTCTTTGAAAACATCACAGATTCCTCCAAAGATTATTGTTTGATATTCTAAGGAGCCATTGAAGCATTTGGATCTACATAGAGTTGCCCAAAATTAATCCCAGAGGCGATGTTGTTGCCAGATATGTCTTATCTCCACCTGCACGTCTCCACTTGTCCATTTTCTACTTAAATGTAATCATTACAATAGGTAGATTAACTGACTTAAGTTCTCTATAAATAGTGTATGCATTAAGAGTGTAAAGAAGGCCCTGGAAGGGAAAAACCATTGTAATAGGCTTATTGTATTGTAAACACTCTCTTTTGGATGAATGAAGGATTATGTTGTTTTCCAGATTCTCGTGTTATGCTCTGTGGTGAAATATTTTCCCCGTGTAATTTTTTATTTTCCTGTTTTCTCATACTATTTTATTTTCTTAGCTGCTGATAGAAAATTTTGTGTAGGATTTACCATAGGGTACCCTGCGTAGTCTTGAAACAGTTCATTATGTTTTCTTTCGAGACCGAAATGTAGAATTCAGAGATGGTCTTCTCTACATTCCCATTAAAACTTTAAGATAATCCTCTTTTCCATTTCATAAGTTGTTAAGATCCATTGACATGGCTAGCTTTCCTAGTTTCACATGACCTCAGTTATTCATCCATCTGAATTTTTTCACAGTTATGAATCCATATCCCAATGGCCCCTTTTTACTGCCTCAACCAAACATCTTCAAACAAACCTCACTTCTATAACTAGCCTAATATAAACACTTATAGTTATCAAGCTATATCTAACAGAGAGAGCCCTCTCTGAGTCTAGGAAGGCTAGGTCCTAGATTCCAAAGTTGGTTTGATGTTTCCTTGTGTAGTTTTGTCATCAGCCTTCAAAAATTACAGAGTGATAACATATGCAACCCCTTGCATCATACTACCATAAACACATAACTTTCAATGAAAAACATAAAAATATACTAGCTACCTTACCTTGTTGTGCCAAGCATGTTGACCTGGAACTGAACACAAATGTCAACTATATGTACCAAAAATCAAGAAAACATATCTATCAATTCTAAATCAATTTTTACAGAGACTAGCAACCATGTCATAATCAACAATCAAATCAGATTCATCTTTCATAATACATAATGCTACAACTATCACCTAATTACACTCAAGTGTATACCGGATATCTCAACAAATATGTGTTAACAACCATCTTAAAGCAATATCATTCCTTCATGCAGTATTATAGAAACATATACTCATATCATGCAGCTGATCAAACATTCAAAAAAATGTTGAACCCTTGGTTAAACAGAGAGGGGGGGGGGGGGTGAATCAGTTTAATGCAGTCATGTTCTTATTAAAATTTCTTTTATGCTCATTCACATCATCATTTTGTGATCAACTTAATATACACTGGGACAATAATATTAATAAGTGAGGAGCAGGTATTAAGCAGAATAAATACAGAGTATCAACACATAATCATCATGCATATAGAAAACAGATATAAGTGGAAACCCATAAGGGAGAAAACCACATCTTATTATTGTTGTGATGCAAAGGCAAGCTCCAACTCCCTCTCACCACTGATTTTATGTAGGCTCCTACCTACAGGAGGCTACAACCTCAATTCTGCAAGCTACAACTTGCAAGGAAGCTCCAACTCCCATCTATTTTCTGCAGGCTACAACCTATAGGAGGCTCCTACCTCAGCCAACTACAACTTACATCTATCAAGCTACAACTTGATATGGAAGCACCCACTTCCTCACTCTTTCATAAAAAAAACAAATGCTGATTTACCTGGATATCAGCTCTATTATGTTCCTTCTTCACTGCTATCCACCATCCTTCATATCTGCCTTATATCATCTCTGAACCTTCACAGCTTCTCTATCTGCTCCTCATTACTCTTACCCTCTCTGCCTCATTTCTCCATTCTCTAGCCTCTTTATGCATATCTATGTGACATCATTTATAGAGATTAACTTATGACTGTTTTTATTCCATAGGGAATTCCAAGTGAATAGGTATGACTCTTTGCCTTCCACCTTCTCATTTTCTTGCCTAGCACATTCAGAAAAATATAACAATATTTATACATTTCAATATTACAGTGGGTATTTCTTTGCCCACGGAGACTTGCCTTTGCATCACAAACAATATAAAACTAATTAAAAAATTTACATTTACATTTGCAACAGATATATCTCATTCAACCCTTTCAGTTCTTGGCTCACTATATGTTTGTCTTTTCTGCTACTGTAGTGTAACATTTCTGCATACCTCTGTTCATTGCAACTCTGTGTACCTTTGCATATCAGATTTTGAAATCTGATCTTCTTTCATTCTTCATCACAAATTCAGATTTAATTAATTAAAAATATTCAATTTTCAACAGAGCTATCCTACTCTGATACCACTTGATGGCGGGATGCCCGCTCAACCCACAATATTCACTCTCTTGTTCATGTAAAACTACATTCCAAAAATGTATTCCAATTTTTCCCCAAATAATTTTAAATCTGGGTAACCTCAACAATTTTTTTTTCTACCTGGGAAATCTTAAAACTACGCGGAAGCTAATTGTAAACTCATGGTTATTAAAACCCAAACTATATAGCCCAGAATTCTCATCTACTTGCGGAAGCTTCACTTTCAATCAATGGTATAAATAAGGACCCATTAATGGTATCGAACAAACATTCAGTTTTGTAACTAACTCCCTTATGCAATCTGAATGCACCCTATATAACTTTGTTCAAGACCCAATTTACAATATAGCTCTATGGCTAATAGACACACATTAAACATAATATATTTAAAATATATTACGTCTTCCACGGTGATGCTCTCAATTGTTATAACCACTACAATGACCCTTTGAATTTATATAAGGTACTAACAACCACATGAATTCGGTGGGGTCCCATAGCCAATGTTTAATAAATAATTATAACGCTGTCTGATACCTCGGATTATCGACCTCGCAGCTTTATATGCGATTTCCTTTGGATCTTCCACAAGACAAATCCGACAGAAATCACATTTTTTTTTCTCACTGGGTTTTAACACGCAAAAACTTTGCGAAATGGGTGGTATTCGATTAACCACCTTTGCCGCGCGTCACATGCTGAATGCTATCGCATTTTTTTCTTTGATTCCGCTTACCATTTAAAACTTATGCAAATACCATAAGTGTATTCTTAATACCGCTTCCCTGTTCGTGGTTCCGTTGCATCTTCTCTCAAGGTTCCTTTGCATAGTTCTATCAAAACCTACCTTTTTCTTCATAACTCTGCCTTCTACTTCGTGACTCAAGGTTCCACGAACTCGAATCGGCTACAATTCAATCCTTTGGAATGAATGCACCTCTATTCTCGATGCAATTTCTAACTTCTGCTAGTAAATAACTCCACAGCTTCACATTCAAACCTACTACAATTTATCCCTCGATTGTGTCTTTAAACTTCATCGCATGCGTTTCAACTGTGCCATCATTCCATCCCAATTCAACCGAGATTTATTTCAACTTCTGTGCCTGCCCAATTTAATTCTCGCCATTTCTCATTTGACCAAGATTCCTCTGCAAATTCAATAAAATGCTGAAGAGACCCACTACTTACTTCGGCAACCAGAATCTTAAAAAGAATCGAATCCTCCTTCATACGAATCCCTTTCACTATTTCGATGACCTTTGAACTACCATTAAACTCTCGGCAACCTTACAAGTTATTTTTCCACCTCCGTGTGATGAGAATTCACAACATTTTCTTAAGGGTACTCAGAATCATTACTAGAACCACTCAAACACATGCTCTATTACACCCATCCACAATGCATTAAGACATCACGACTCATAGGAACTCATAAATCGAGTTTTGTATTTCCAATTAAAAAAATTACACATGTACTTAGTTCTTCAAGGATCTATAAACAAGTCCTTCAACTCAAAAATTCGAATTCAACATTAACATTGATTTTTTCCATGATATACAAAACACCAATTAAAACCCCCATCAGAAGATCTATTCATGCAATTTTGAGTTTATCAAAGCACAAAATTCTGAATCAATTCTTCTTATATAATAAAATCAAATTACATAACCTTCTCTGGTCTTGGCCTGATCTTCAATTCGATGGCCTTATATCCTCCTTCTCTACCTCTTGAATAGCTCTCTGCTTCAATTCGCTGCCTTGCTTCCTCTGCTCCTTGTCTGTCTCCTTTGTCTTATTGCTGGTTCTTCTTTGTTATTTTTCCTTAGTGATAGTTCAAGTGCTACTCCTTTCTTCTCCTTTGCCATCAATGACAATATTTACAACAGTCTCCCCCTTTGGCATTGATGGCAATACTTTAATACTCTTCTTTTGCTTGCTTTTCCTCCCCCTTTGACATCAATGACAAAGGGTTGCACATTTCCTAGTGTGATTTCCAAATCTTGTCCATAATACTCTGATCTTGAGGACCTGTTCTATGCACTGCTCACTTGCTCTAGCTCTTTTGTGACAATATTTGTTCACTGATATCCCCCTGGAATGATGCTTTCTTTTCTGATCTCCCCCTGGAATGATGCTTTCTTTTCATGTCAGAAAGTAACATCTGCAGACACTACCCCTAGTTTGTCTCTTAGATATTCAAATGGTTATTTAGCAAGAGGTTTTGTGAATATGTCTATTGTTTGTTCCTTTGTTGGTACATATTCCAACTTCACTACTTTCTGTGCTACTTGTTCTCTGAGGAAATGGTAATTAATAGGGATGTGCTTTGTTTTTTAATGAAATACAGGATTTTTTGATATACTTATTGCACTTGTATTGTCACATTTGATTGAAATGGGATCATCCATGCTTACCTTCATGTCTTGGAGAGTTTTTTTCATCCACATTACTTGTGTGCAACATGCTACTACTGCTATGTATTCTGCTTCTGCTGTAGATAGAGAGATAGAAGTTATCTTCTTTCTTAGCCATGCCACTAGACCTTTTCCCAAATAAAATGCACCTCCACTTGTGCTTTTCCTGTCATCCATGCAGCTGGCCCAATCTGCATCTGTATATGATGTCATAGTGAAGCTTTTGCTTTTTGGATACCATAGCCCACAATGTGCAATTCCTTGTAGATATCTGAATATTCTCTTCATTGCTAGTAAGTGATTTTGTTTTGGTGCTGCTTGATATCTTGCCACAAGTCCTACTACCAACAGAATGTCTGGTCTAGAGGCAGTTAGGTATAGCAGAATTCCTATCATGGATCTATAAAGTCTTTGATCTATATCTGCAGATCCATCTTAGCACATAGCTTGCATCAAGTGATCATGGGAGTTGACACAGGTTTGCAGTCTTCCATTTGGAACCTTTTCAACATCTCTCTTAAGTATTTTTCTTGTGAGATGAATGTTCATGTGTCCTTTTGTTGGATTTGAAGTCCTAAATAGAAGGTGAGCTCTCCAATCATGGACATCTCAAATTCTGATTTCATTTCTTCAGCAAATCCTTTTGTTAACTTATCTTTGTTGCTACCAAACATGATGTCATCTACATAGACTACTACAATTAGGAGATCATTTTCATTAGCCTTTATGTAAAAATTTTTGTCTACTCCTCCTTTATTAAAACCTTGTTTTTGTAAGTATTTACCCAGCCTTGAATACCATGTACAAGGAGCTTGTTTCAGCCCATATAAGGCTTTCTTTAGTCTACACACATAGTCATGTTTATCTGTTAAGGAGAATCCTTTGGGTTGTTACATGTAGACTTATTCCTCTAAATATCCATTCAAAAAGGCAGACTTCACATCCATTTGGTATGCTTGAAATCATGATATCATGCAAAGGCCAAAAAAATTCTGATTGCTTCCATTCTGGCTATAGGGGCAAAGGTTTCATCATAATCAAGACCTTCAATTTGTGAATATCCCTTGCATACAAGTCTGGCTTTATTTATGATTACCTGCCCTTGTTCATTCATCTTATTCTTGAATATCCATTTCGTGCCAATGACATTTTTCCCAGTGGGTCTTGGAATTAATTCCCAGGTATTTTTCTTCTCAATTTGGTCCAGTTATTCATTCATAGCATTTACCCATTTTTTTTCTTTGCTGACTTCTTCGAACTTATTTGGCTCTATTTGAGATAGCATGGCTAGGTATACTTCTTCTGTCTATTTAGCAAGCTGTCTTCTTTTCTATACTCCCACACTCTTGTCCCCAATGATTTGATCTTCTGGATGATTCTTTTGAGTGTGTCTTGAGGGAAATTTTGAGTTTAATTCAGTATCTTCTGTTCTCTTGCTTAGTTCATCATTATCTTGGTTCTCTTCTTCATGATATTATGGAGGATTTCTACATCTTATACTTCTTGTTCTATTTAGTAGATCTTCATCAAATCTTACATCAATGCTTTCCACAATTTTATGTAGTGTTTTGTTGTAGCACCTGATACCCTTACTCTTGGATGCATATCCTAAAAATATTCCTTCATCAGCTCTTGCATCAAACTTCCCCAGTTTTTCATCATTATTTTTTATGAAACAATTGCTTCCAAAGACTCAAAGTGCTTGATTGATGTTGGTTTACCATGCCATAATTCGTAAGGAGTCTTGTCACAGTTTGGTATTAAATGAGCTTTGTTAATAATGTGAACAGTTGTGTGTACTACTTTTTCCCAAAAGGTTTGGGGAATGTTACTTTCTTGCATCATTGCTTTGGAAATCTATTGTACTGACCTGTTTTGTCTCTCTGCCACTCCATTCTGTTGAGGTGTACCTGAAATTTTAAACAGTTGTTTTATCCCATGCTCATTGCATAGGTCTGCAAAATCATAGTCTGTGAATTCACCTCCTCTGTCCGATTTGATGCACTTTAGCTTCCATCCTGTTTGATTTTCTTCCAATGCGTTGAATATCTTGAATTTCTCAAGTGCTTCAGATTTGTATTTGAGAAATGCTACCCACATAATTCTAGAAAAATCATCTATTATCAGCATGAAATAAGATTCTCCACTTGGTGTTTTGGTTCTTGAAGGTCGACACAGGTCCATGTGTACAAGCTGAAGAGGCTTACTTGTAGATAATTTCTCTTTGGTCTTGAAAGATGTGCGGGTCTGCTTGCCCAGTTGGCAGGCTTTACATATGGTATTTGAAGGCTTCTTTATTGCTAGAATATCTCTGATTGCATTCTTCTTGCTCAGACTTATGATGTGGTCAAAGTTTAGGTGTCCCAATCTTCTATGCCATAACCATGATTCATCAAGTTTTCTTAGGTCACATGCTTCGTCCTCTTCTTTCACTATATAGACATTAATTTCTATTTGGACACCTTTGATCAAGGACTTTCCGGTGGTGCTTGATCTTACTTCACAATCTTGGGCTCTAAAAATGACTTCATAGCCTTTATGACACATTTGACTGACACTTAGTAGATTTGCTTTCAGCCCATCCACAAATAGTACATCTTGGGCCTTTCCTCTTCCATTATCCAGACTGATTGAGCCTTTTCATTTGATTTTCCCTGCTTTATCATTGCCGAATGTTACATTCCCAAATTTATTTTCATCAAAGGTTACAAACTTTATTCAATCTCCAGTCATGTGCTTTGAGCATCCACTATCCAAATACCATTGGTTTTTCTGATCTTGAGCTACTAGAGCTAGGTTACACTTATTCAACTTCTTTTTCCACTGCATGCATCCTTTTGTTTGGTACCTTTTCTGAGAGGATGAACCACATTCTTTGAGAGGACATTTGTGACACTTGGGCCCGATTTGATGGCAGTCAAAGAATTTGATTATGTTTTTGAATGAATTATGTACATGAGTGAATTCTCCATTGTTCATCCATCTCCTTGATTTTCCATACATCAGTATTTTTCTATTCGTTCTGCACTCCTTGGCTTTATGGCCGAACTCCTTACAGTAAAAACAATACCCATAAAAAAAATTAGCGTACCTGATGAAGGGTTGTCTTCTCCATTTGTTAGCTTCAGGTAGTCTTTTCACTTTTTGCATCCTTTCCTGGTTGGAATTGATTCTCCTTTTATGACAATATGCAGCATTATGTCCCTGTTTGTGGCAGGCATAACAAGTGACATTTTTCATAGGGGGGATGAATCTCCTTTGATAGCTTCCAAATTTTAGATATTCAGGAGTATATGAGCCTTTTTTATTCGACTGCTTATTTATTTCGTTCTTTGTCATTTGAGGTTCCTTATTGTTTCTGTTTACTCCATTGCAGGCTTCTACTTCTATAAGAACCTTCTGAGCTACTTCATTATCCTTAACATCTTTTACAAAAATGATATTCTTGTTATCTGATTCTTTGAATTTACTTGTTTCTCCTTCATAGCCTATCCCAGTTTTTATCAGAGGAGATCTTTGAGCATATAGTATTTTATTCAACTTATCAGAGCTTGTCATTTGAGGAGTGCTTATTGACACTTTCCTTTGGGTGTTTTCTAATTTCTTCCTCAAGCATACTACTTCTTCTTCCAATTTCTCTTGCTTCTGAATTTTATCCTCAATTTTCTTAAGTAGAGTGTCTTCTACTTTCTTGGCTTCTTCAAGCTCTACTTTCAACTGAATGAGGTCTTCTAAATTTTGTTCTTGTCTTACATATTTGAGGAGAATTTCTTTCTGTTTTCTGCATTTTATTTTAAGTTTGTCTATTTCCTCCAGGGAACTTCTTAGCTCCCCCTCAAGATCTACTTCACCTTCTTCCTCATCTTCTAGAAGGAATCCTTCAAGCTCTTCCTTGGCCATCAATACAAATTCATAGGTTCCTTCTTCATTTGAGGTTTCATTTGAGTTTTCAGATGCACTACTATCTTGCTGAGCATAAAATGATTTTCTCTTGTATCTATTCCCTTTATGCCATTTCTTTGATATGGTTTTCTCTGTTTCTTGAGTCTGATTATTTGTTTTCTTATGAGGACACTTAGAAGCATAGTGCCCAACTCTTCCATAGTTAAAGCATTTAAATGTTAGTTTACCTTTATATTTTTCAGAGCCTCTATCCAATCTTCTGAAAAATTTGGCCTCTTCTTCATCAGAGAAAGATCATATATATTCTTTTTCTTCTTTGTTCTTCTCTGTCTTAAAGGTTTTCTCCCTCACATTTGACTTCCTCTGTGGTAGTCTCATCTCATAGGCTGTTAAGTTTCTAAGTAATTGGTTCATGGTCAGAGTTTCCCAATCTGATGTTTCTTCTATGGTAGAAACCTTGGGGTTAAAGCTGGATGGTAAAGATATTAGAATCTTTTGAAAAATTACACATTATTTTATGGCTTCTCCTAGAGCTTTCATGTTATTCACAATTTCTGCAACCCTTAAGAATAAACTGGCAATGTCTTCATCATCATTCATTTTTATATTTTCAAACTGAGCTCTATAGACTTGTATTTTGGCTATCTTCACCTTTTTGTCTCCCTCATGGATGCTTTCTAATGTATCCCATATTTATTTTGCAGTATTGTTGTGCATTACTTTGATAAATGCTGCCTCACACAGTCTACTTAAGAGAGAATTCATGGCTTTTGCATTAGCTACAAAATCTAGTTTGGCATATTTCTCTGAGTCACACTCCTTTGGGGCATATCCAAATTCCACAGTAGCCAAAAATTCTATTCCTAGAGACATTATGTAGGTCCTCATTCTTATTTTCCAGATGGAATAATTTGTACCGGTGAACAAAGGGGCTTTATTAGTTGAGCATCCTTCCAGACTAGCCATCTTGGGGACCTAGGATCTCCTTCCAGTTGTTAAAATGATACAGAAGGAACCTGCTTTGATACCAATTGTTGAACCTGTTGGTGGCCTGTGTTTTGATAGTTTGGAAAATCAAAAGACAAGGCAACATCAGAACCAATCTTTAGAGTTCTAGGATCTAGTCCTCCTATTCTCAGAGAGGGATCTCTCAAATATTTGTTTGCAAAGGTTTATCTTGTGTGCTTAGAATATGGATTTTAGACTAGATGTTAAGTGCAGGTGTTTGTTTGTTTGTTTGGTTGAATTGATACAACAGAACATGAAAGGTATAGGAAAGATATATAGAATGGAGAAACATCTGGTTCATTGGGCAATGGGCTCAAAAGAGGTCATGACATACTCATAAATGGATATGGGATATCAGAGGGAAAATCTAACTTGGCCGCAGGATCCTTTGGTTTTTGAATGAGATGGACATCAATGATTTGGAAAGAGAAATTTAATTCTCAACGAAGGGAACTTGAAAACACAACTTGAACAATAAAGAAATATTTGATAGACAGGGCTAACCATAAATTCTACAAACATTCTTTAAGCAAATAATGACTTCAAGAAAACTTTCAATATGAAATCTAAGATTCGAGGAACACCCTATTTCCTCAAAGATTTTATTTTAAATGATTTGGAAAACATAAAAGATTCACTCATAACTGCAGTCATAGAAGAGGGAACACCTAACACATCTATGATTACAGCTATAAAGACCTTCAAGGCAACTGTTTAAGAAAGGACAAAGGGAAAGATCGGAACAGACCTCCTTGATTCACTATAAACAAGAAACTTCAAAGGGAGACTTCAATAACAGTTTTTAAGTGGCAGTAGGCAAGCAGGGAAAACCATAAATCATGCTGAAACCAACTATTCGAAATATTAAGGAAATAAACGAGCATGAAGACTAAAGAGAGAGATTAAAGACTCTAAAATAATTTAGCAAAAGAAAACACAAAACAGTGAAGGATGAACAAGTGTAAGGTGCTTCCAGGAGTCATTTCTTAGCCTAAAAATTTCAACCTACTGTAGTAAGAAGTTATGGAACATAATGAAAACAGAGAAAAAACATTTAACAGTTCAGAATACTTCACCAATAGCCAAGCTCATGGATCCAATGATAGAGCCTTCTCAGTCACAAGCATGCAACAACATCATCAGGGCTTCTGTGACTTCAATTTCTTCTTCAACTTCAACAGACTATGTATTATTTCAGAGAGTTTCAGTATTACAACTAGTGATCAACCAACAACTAGCCAACACCTTTCTCATCTTCTCCAGTAATATTTATAGAAGAATGAGGAGGTGAAGATGGGGTAAAATATATTCTAAGTTCAATCAATACGGTGCACTGTCTCTCGGCCTTTGAGGGGCTCAATAGAGAATTTTTTGATATTTCCCCTATATTAATTGCTTTACATTAACTATTAGGCTTGCTGGAAAGAGTTTGTTGACTTCAAGGCTTCTTGTTATCTTGGAAATAACTTCTACTGACAGTTTACAATAAGTTCCTTTAGTTGGAATAACTGTTCAGCTGTATTGATGCAAAATATCTCCTCGTCTGGTAATAACTTCGGCCTAGTTTTGATTGCTTTGAGGCTGCAGGTGGCTCTGAGGTAGCTGGGGGATTCAATTAGCCCCTGATGTGGCAGCTTATGCTTTCTATTGATAAAAACCCTTAAGATTGTCTTTAAACTATATTTTAATTTAGGATTAGGATTTTGATAAATATTTTTAGCCGTGATCCCCGCAAATATGTCTTCCATCCTCTATCTTGGTTCATTTTGATCTTCGTCACTGATACTCTCTGACTGTGCCCGATTCATGGTTTCTGCGGGTATGCGGGGCTGCGCAAGGTTATGTGGCATCAATGCTTCATGGATGATTGATGAAATGTCCACTTAACACCTGCAAATGTTTTCCTTGACAAACCGAAGGTGGGAGGATCGTCACCCTCTGCCTTCGAATTTTCTTTAGACATAGTGAAAAAAACATTTGAACCCTGCAAAATACGAACAAAAATTATAAAATCCATGCATTTATAGGTTACTGCTTCAGAAGGCACGTGGAGAGAGCGTGGCTGTTGGATGGCATCATCCAATGGTCAGGATTTGATGGGAAGGCGGAATAATTGTTTAAAACAAAGCTGTCGATCGCGCAAAGATCGACGGTTGGGAGTGGAGAAAGGAAAGTCAAAGCGGAACATGTTGACTTGGCGACGAATCAGGGCAGTGGAATATGGGCCGTTGATCTGCAGATCAGATCGACGATGGAGATGCTATTACCACTGCATCGTAGCCCGGTTAACTGTCAGACATCTTCGGTGGGCGATTGCCATCGGATGGCCTGCCCCAAATCAGATGGTGTAAAACGATATCGCACCGAGTTTGCTGCCTAACTTTAATGCGCGATGGGGGAGGGGGGTTTCAAATAGTGCACGGGATGCGTTTCATGCAATAAATGGCATCATTGGTGATCGAGAAAAAACTGACCGCGCTCAAAAGCGGTGCGATGGATACTGCACGGTTTTGGCAATGGCGAGTGGACGGCGGGGACCACCGGGATGATGGACTCCACACTGTCGATCTGTAGATCAGATCAATGGTGGATATTGATTTGAATTTCGGGCGGGCGGGAAAATTAAGATATAATAGAAATCAAAAAATTAACG
This sequence comes from Pinus albicaulis, assembly GCA_034641835.2. Taxonomy (NCBI): domain Eukaryota; kingdom Viridiplantae; phylum Streptophyta; class Pinopsida; order Pinales; family Pinaceae; genus Pinus; species Pinus albicaulis. The sequence continues at coordinate 1,549,983,998 of CM076579.1, read as the reverse complement.
TAACCAGAGGTTTATATTAATTTACAATGCGGCTTAGCGCCCGACTGTGGGGCCACAGGTTATATGGAAAGCCATATGACCGGGGAATTGTGGATGAGGGCTAACAGGCATGGGGTAATGCAATAAGTGCTTAGAAGACTTAGCGCTCGGTCCTGGCACCAGGGCATATGGAGGGGAGGGGTTTAAGAACTTAGCCCAAGGGGGCTTGAGTCTGTAATAAGAAAAATGGGTTTTTATGCAATTTTCAATGCCTTTCAAAGGATTTGGAGGATTTCGATAAGGCAAAGAATAAAGCCTTGAAACCTTATCAAGGGGATTCTGATGAAGGGGAAAGGGGAGAATCATGAAAATGAGGGTTTTTCATGGGAGATGAGGGGGTAAAATGAGGTTAGTTTTGGAAGTGGAAAGAGGAGGAAACATGGAGTTTGCAAAGGGGAAAAGCAGTGACGATTGTCCAAACATAGGATATTATCAAAAAGTCTTTAAGCATCAACAATTTTTAGCATTGAAATCGTTTCTTGAAGGCTATCCAAAATCATTTAGCCACCAGTTGATATGACAGAATTTATGGGTGGCTAACAGTGGCTCCACTTGGGGATGGTGCCGTTTTGAAGGCATCAAGAATTTCAGACTTGGATTCTCTGGGAGGCTAATCAGTTGCCTCATCCATTGGGTTGCCTTCCTTTCTATGGATGATCTTATTTTTCTCTGAAACATATTATCATTCATGAATCAACAATGGACCTTCATAAACACAACCTGTCTACCTACCTAATCCTACTTGTTCTAACATTTTTCCTTCTTTAGAGTGCATTTGGATTGGCAAACTCTTTTACAACATTTTATTATTTAGAAAGCAGGAAAACTAATCTACTTCTACTGCTTATTTCTCCATGGACTCAATTTAAACGGTTGAGCCCATATGATTCTCTACCTAGTCTATTGTCTGTTGGGATTAAACTATCCAACAGACTTTATTCTCTAAATTCTACAACAGAAATTTAAAAAACATTCAAGTCAAGATTAAGCTGTTTGACTTGATGCTGATCTATGGCGTAAGAACAAATACACATAGACATTATTTTGCACAAAATTTAAAACAAAAATGAAGGCTTAAGATCCAATTTTTCAAAGCACTTCCTTCCTCTTTTACAGCTCTGTTTTTGAATTCGTTTGAGTTGTTGTTTTTTTTTTTTTGCTTATCCCCTGGTTCAGATTTTGAGCTAATTAGAACCAGATTTACCTCTTCTTTGACTCAGGATTTGAAACAGACTTGAGTCACTCTCTTTTCTAGGAATATTTAGGTTCGTATTTTGAGCATATTTGAACCTTTGATTTCTATCCTAAACTATCTACTGATAAGCCAAGATTAAACAGTTCGGAAAATCAAATTCACTATCCTATCAGTAGAAAATTTAAATCTAATTAGTCAAGATTAGGTTGTTTGACTGATTAGAAGTTTGTTTTCAGGAGTGGCATTTAAGCTTGCACACTTTTAGTTTTGTTTCTCTTTTTTGGTATGGGGCTATACCTTTCATGTTTTCACAATTTTCCCTCTTTTCTTTCTTTTCTTTTTTTTTTGTATTTTTGATTTTCATAACCTTGAATACAATGTTTCAGACTGTGATATTTATAATGAAAAAATAGAATGCTTCGAAATTATGATTCTTGGCAGAAGTAATGCTTGAGCATCCTGCCATTGACAAAACCTCCATATAGATCTTCCCCATTCAATTCTTTCAAGAAAAATGCATTGTGACCCCTCTCAGCATGAATAATATAGGGCCCTTTCCACAAGTTCTCAAACTTGCCATGTTTTCCTTTCTCTTCTCTTCTTGAATCCCATTTAAGAAAAACATTTCCTATTTGGAAATTGTTTTCCTTGGTCCTTTTTTCAAACAACTTCTTCATATTTTCTTGGACTAACTGTGTTCTTTCATAAAATTCTTCTCTGGTCTGCTGCAAATGGATGGTTTGATTGATTCTCCTCTGCATATCATTCTCTTCAATCTGCACTTCTTGAAGGAGTTTCATAACTAGAACTCCTAATGAGGTGGGAAAAACTGCGTCCATACCATAGACTAGCTGATAGGGGGACATGTTTATTGATTTCTTTGTAGTTAGCCTATCAGCCCATAAGGCATGAACTAGTTTACTGTGCCATGATTTTTTATTCTGTTCCAATAGTTTTTTAATGATATTGATGAGGCTCTTGTTGGAAGATTCAGCTAATCCATTCCCTTGGGGATAGTAAGCAGTGGAATGGCCCAAGGTTATGTGGTATTTGTAACAGAAATCAACCATCTTCTTAGATTTAAAAGTAGCAGCATTGTCTGTTATGATTTTTCTGGGACAACCAAATCTCGATAGGATATTTGTTTCAAGGAACTTGATAATGACAAAGTCATTAGCATTTCTGGAGGGTATATCTTCTATCCACTTGGTAAAGAAGTCAGTGGCTGTGAGGATCCACTTATGTTGAGCTGAGGAGGATGGGTGAATTTCCCCAATGAAGTCTAAACCCCATTGTTGAAAAGGTGCCTCAACTCTGATGGAATGTAAGGGTAAGGGAAGGAGTCTTCTTTTTCCATCAAATATTTGACACTTATGGCAAGACATGACCAACTTTTGAGTGTCTGGGAAAAGGGTAGGCCAATAGTAACCAGATCTAAGAATTTTGTTTGTTGTGGCCTTCCAGTAGAGGTGTCCTCCACATTTTCCGTCATGCAACTCATGCATGATTTCTCCTGCATAATCTTCAAGTAAACATTTAAGCAAAATTCCAACAGCATTTTTCCAATATAATACTCCATCTAATATACAAAAGCTCAAAGCCTTTTGTTTCAAAAATCTAGCTTTAGTTTTGGACAAAGAAGGAGGGGCATTTAAATATAAAAGCACATAAATATTGTCAGCATACCAAGGAGAATTCATAAAAGTTTCTTCAATAAAAGGAGCAGTGGATTCTTCTATTTCTTCCAACACATCTACCATATTTATGTCAAGTTCTTGGAAGTTAGACTTATCCATAAGTTTTGCTAACCCCTACCCTTTAACTAGTTTGGTGGGCCTAATTTCTAAGTCATATTCAAGAATAGTTGCAATCCATTTTCCCCTTTTACCATCAGGGTCTTGACTTAGAATGTCCTTGACAATAGTATGTGGAACAAAAGCGATTATGTGAGAGTGTAAAATATAGACCCTAAAGTCTTTTAATGCTTTCACTAATGCTAAGGCTTGCTTCTCCATGATGTTATATTTGAGAGGAGCATCTCTTAAGGCCCTACTAAAGAAAGATATTGGTTGTTCTTGCCCCAAGTCATTCTTTTGAAGTAATACTGCAGCTATGGTATGCTCAGATGCAAAAGAAAAGATATAAAATTCTTTGGTAAAATCTAGACTAATCAGGACTGGTGTTTGAGTAAGAGCTTGTTTGACCAGTTTGAATGATTGTTTAGATAGTAAAGTCCATTTTACACCTACATCTTTCTTAAGAATATTTGTAATGTTTTTTAATAGCTTAGCAAGGTTGGGGATGAACCTCCTCAGAAAATTAATCTTTCCAATGAAAGATTGCAATTCTTTGAGGCTTCTAGGATGGTTGATCTGCAATATGACATCTATCCTTGTAGGGTCGATTTTGATTCCCTCTTCCAAAATTATATGGCCAAGAAGTTTACCTTCTTAGAGACCAAACAGTGTTTTCTTGGGATTCAATGACAAGCCAAATTTCCTACACTTCTCAAAAAATTTTCTTAAGTGAATCAAATGTTCCTCATCAGTTTTTGAGAAAATGGTTATGTCATCAAGGTAAATGATTATGAAATAGCCAATATCTTCATAGAAAGCTATTTCCATGGCCCTTTGGAAGGTGGCCCCTGCATTCATCAACCCGAAAGGCATTTTGACATAAATAAAGGTGCCCCAAAGTGTGGTAAAAGAAGTTTTGAGTTGATCACTCAGGAGTACTAACACCTGGTTGTAACCTGAGAACCCATCTAAGAGGGATATTATTTTAGACCCAAATACCCTTTGGAGCATATGGTCCATCTTAGGTAAGGGGTAGTTGTCTTTTAAATAGGCTCTGTTTAAATTTCTGAAGTCGATATAGAGCCTGATTTCCCCTGTTTTCTTTCTAACAGAGACCAAGTTTGATACCCACTCAGAATATCTAATTGGTACAATGATCCTAGCAACATGCATATTTTCGATTTCTGCCTTAACTAAAGGGAGTAAAAGGGGGTTTATTCTCCTCAATTTTTGTTTAAAAGGCTTTTGATTTTCCTTCAAAGGAATTTTATGCTGGATGATGCTAGTATCATATGATTTCAGGTCTTCATATCCCCAAGTAAAAGCATCTTTAAACTCTTTGAACAGCTCTATGTACTGCAGTTTTATGTGAGATGGGAGAGTGCTGGACAGCTTGATCATCTTGGGTTCTGCTGGACTGCCTATGTTATGCTCTTCTGTGTTTGTTTCCAGAGGCTCTATTCTTGGTTCTTTGGCTACATCGTTAAAATCAAAAAGGTGTTCTAAAGGTGCTAGAACTCTTAGAATTTTATCATTTTTGCATTGTAAAATCTCCAAGTATTCTTGGTCTGTGTTGTCAGCTATCTCTTCTTCAAAAGGATTTTCATAATGATTTATATCAGTATTATATGCCATTTCAACTTCTGGGATTTGTTCAATATATAAGCAATTTTCCTTATGGCTGGTTTCTGACATTGGTATGCTGAAATCATTTTCTGATTTCAAGAAATCATCTATGTGTTTGTCAGAATCAAACACTTGCCAGTGATCTCCATTGTTAGGCACAACAGGCCTATGTTTTACCTTCACACTGAGTTATTCATTTATTTTGGGTATCTGGCAATTGCTGGCATTGAAAGCGAGTTCATTTTCTAGATGATTCAGTTCTCTTGGAATGAAAATAAGTTTGTACTTCTCAAAGTTTTTTAATATATCAAGGGCAACGTTTCGATATTCCCTAAGTCTTGGGTTTTTAGCTGAGTATTCTCCTTTGATTTGTCTTATGATAAACTCAGAATCTCCTAATATTTATATCCTCTGGGCTTTTGACTGTTTAATCAGTTGTAAGCCTAGGAGAAGTGCTTCATACTCAGCAATATTGTTAGTGCATGGGAAATCCAATTTGTATGAAAAAATCTGTTTTGTATTTTGTATCCACACACCTGCTCCTGCACTTGTTTTATTACAAGATCCATCGAAGTTTAGGGTCCAAAGTATGTCATTCCTATTTTCATTTTCTTGTTGCTATTGATTGGTAATGTTTTGAATTTGACTGAAGGGAAGACTTGATTGTTCTGGTGAACCGATTGGGTCCATGTTTTCCTTATTTGGCTGAGTGATTTCATGTTCGTTACATAAGATAAAGGAATCTAAACTTGATTGAATAGAATAGATTGGAGAGTTGTTTGGTTTGTCTATGTTGGTCACCATGTACTTCATGTGGGATTCCTTGTATAGTCTTATGTTTTGGTTAAAAACGGGAATGGTGGCATAAGACATGTCCATTTGAAGGCTTCCCTGAAGTTTGGCTCCCCAAGATCTGGATAAGAGCATGCCATACTCAGGGGGAATGTAAGCTACAACTATGTCCATGAATAAACTCTTAGTATGGATTTGGGCTAAGTTAACACACAGATCTTTGATTAAATGCAAACACTTGACTCTGCTTGAGTCAAAGGAATACAAGTCTTTGTATGGCTTAGTAATTTATAAGCCTAAGCTTTCCATCACTACTTTGGGCATTAGATTGTGTGAATCTCCCGAGTCTAACATAGCATTGCGTAAAATTTTCTCATGTATGTTCAAGTTAACATAGAAGGGAGGGACAGCCCCTTCTTGGTATTTTCCTTCAACTTCTGGACCAAACAACAACTCAGGTTTGTCATCTGTCAAGTTTAAAGTGTCTGTATCACTTCCCAAGTTCAAAGTTTTCAAAACTTGGTTTTTATACACCTCCTGGGTTACTAGTTCAGCTAGGGGGATGGTAATTTTTATCTTAGCTGTCTCTCCCTCAAGGCTGAAAGGAATAATTGACTTGTTTGTATTTACAACTATTTTTTCAATTGAATTCCTTTCAGGAACTTTGATTCGATGAACCTTGTTTAGACTGGTAATTGGGACAATTTTATTAGGACCACTAGCTGAAGTGCTAGGGGTACTCTGTTCAACATTTGGCTGGACAACTTTATCTTTGTTTAAGTCTGGTTTCTTGCCCAAAATGTTGGTTTTCTTTGTTGTCTTTTTGGGCTGGTTTTCTACGTTTTTCTTGACAACAGTGGTAGTGTTCTTATCTTTTGAATTATCTATGTTTCCCTTGCTCCTAAGATCATACTGTTTGTGTACCTCCATGATTGAATTTTCAAAACCTAATCTATAGTCATCAGAATATTCATAGGTGTTTGTATTTTGATCATAAGAGAAGAAATCTTGTTCTTCCTCAGTGAGGAAAACATCATCCCCATTGTCTGATCTAATCAAGTTTGCATGAGATTCCTCCAACCTTTCCAACTCCCTATCTTCGTGATATTAATCTACATAGTTTTGTTGAAAGGGAGGTCTAATCTGTTGGTCACTTTCTTTTTTCTTATCTTGATTGTTGTCCCTTCTATAATTTCGATTTCTAATTCTATTTTGGGAGTTGTTATGATTGTCTCTTGGTTGTGTTCTCTCGAGTATGCTCATTATTTTCATGATCTCTTCCAACATCTGTTCTTTTTTTGAGCTAGATGTGGAGGGTGTAGCGTCATATTTATAATTTACCCTCTTCTCTGATCTCATCCTATTTCTTTTCTCAATTATGTTTGCTTCTACGCTCACAGCTTCTTTCTGCATGTCTTCTAAGGTTGAGTAATCCCTCTCTCTTAACTGATACATCATGTCAACATCAAGGCCTTCGGGATATCTTACTAAGGCCATGCCTTGAGGAGGTTTCATGTGAGGTGGAAGAGCATTGTAAATGCTATTAAACCTAGTGGAGTAGTCAGGAATACTCTCTCCTTGATTTCTCTTGAGGCTGCTATATTCTGCTAGTATTTGGAGAGGATTCTTTCTGAGTTCCCATTTGTTGATAAATGTTTGATGCAAGGTAGGGAGATCATTTATGCTATTAGGAGGTAAGTTTTTGAACCATTTATTTACATCTCCTCCTAAAATCTGGGTGAAGATCCTCATCTTCACAGTTTCTTCTTCTATCTCCATGTAATCAAATGCATCTTCCATCCTATCTACATGATTTTGGGCTGTTGTAGAATCTTTTCCAGTGAAGTGAGGGATTTTAGATTGGAAATCATTTGGTAAGGGAAGTAGAGTTTGTGGTAACACTAACGGGGCATACCATGTTTCCATGGATGGGAATAAGGGTGGATTTACAAGAGGTGGATTTACAGTAGTGAAAGTGGGCTGAACAGAAGTGTTTTGCATAGTGGTAGTATGAATTGGAGTGGAAGAAATACTTGAACCAACAAACTGATTTTGAGCAGACTTGTTATGAAAAAGGCTAAAGTGATAAAGAAGCTGGGAATTAGGAGGAGTGGAAGGTGAGGCTTCTCTACTGAAGCTTTGTTACAAATTTGCAATATCAAGGTCAGTTTGGTTTAAGCCACCTTCAGATCTGGTTCTAAAGATGTTCTTTGTATGATGTAAATCAAAGTGTGAATCCTCTAAGACAATGAGGTTTTCAGGGACATAATTTGTTCTTAAGAGGCTCCTATTAGCAGCTGATTTTCTAGAGTTAGAATTCTGCCACAAAATTCTCTCAGGATTGTCAAATATTAAAGGAGGATTTGGGTCTAGATGGGATCTAGTGTTGATCCTATGTGAAGCCAGAATATTTTTCAAAAATGAGAGAGGTGGGGGTTTTAGGGACTGTTTTTGGAAGCTACACCTCTTAGGATGTTTTGTCTAATATGGGACTAGGCTTCTAAACTTTCTTCAAGGCTAGTTAACATAGTCTTAAAGAGGTTTGGGAACCTAGATGAGTAATAGGTCTACTGGGGCTAGTGGAGTCGCTAGGTGGAAAATTTTATCTTTTATGAAGGTAAGATATGAATGGTTCCACCACCATGTTTTTTATGAAGCCAAAATAAAATGTTTTGGGTTTTTCTGATTTTCTTGATCTTATATCTTATAGGTTATGAGAGTGTCCTAAATCTGACTTAACACTTAGCTAGGGTGTCAAAAAATACAGATTTCACTCTTATGGCTTGGTAACTTCTTCCTTCAAGGTTTGATAAGGTTTAATGAGAATCCTAAGGGTTACTTAGTTTGTCACTGATTCAATTAAGTCCTATCATGATTACCATTTCTTGTTAGTGCTTGATGGAGGTTACTTATGTTATAGTTAGACAGTGAGTGTTTTGTTTTGAAGATTTTACTCAGCGTGCCACCATGATCGCCATTATGTTGGTGGCCTGTGTTTTGATAGTTTGGCAAATCAAAAGACAAGGAAACATCAGAACCAATCTTTAGAGTTCCAGGATCTAGTCCTCCTATTCTTAGAGAGGGATCTCTCAAATATTTGTTTTCAAATGTTTATCTTGTGTGCTTAGAATATGGATTTTAGACTAGTTATTAAGTGCAGGTGTTTGTTTGTTTGTTTGGTTGAATTGATACAACAGAACATGAAAGGTCTAGGAAAGATATATAGAATGGAGAAACATCTGGTTCATTGGCCAATGGGGTCAAAAGAGGTCATGACATACTCATAAATGGATATGGGATATCAGAGGGAAAATCTAACTTGGCCGCTGGATCCTTTGGTTTTGGAATGAGATGGACATCAATGATTTGGAAAGAGAAATTTAATTCTCAACAAAGGGAACTTAAAAACATAACTTTTTTTTTTCTTAGTAACACTAAATCTATTAATTTATAATATAATGGTACAAAACTGCCTCTGTCTCAGCTGAGGAAGCCTAAGCACAGGGCCTGACTGCCAAGAAAACCATAATTTGGACTGCCCATCGTGGGGAAACCATTCCATTTCAGATTGAGAGTTTAGACTGCTGCCCACAACAGGGAAACCGGCTATACATTCAGATTTTTCAGCAAAAAAGAAAAAACCTATAGCATGCCTTGCTACAAGCGTAGGATGAGAAAGCATGAGAACTGAAAATAACTTAGAGATATTGTGCTTGAAGGACAAAAACCTCAAGGGATGCCTCTGTCTACTATCCATTGATTGGAGATGGCATTTCTTCAATGATTCTGCACCCGAACTCATCGCCGCATCTGTCTTCAGCAGTTGAAGTGGGCTCTTTTCCTTTGCTCATATCTTCCATGCTCTGGACCTACATAGATACGTTGGGGGTAGAGTAAAACTGGGTGAAGGCTTCCTTGGCTGAATCAACTTCGGCAAAACTGGGCCCAGTGGGACCATGAGGAGAAGTAGAAGGACCGGGAGGTGCAGGTGGAAGAGACTCCAAACTAGAGGATTCCTCACTAATCGTGACAGTAACATGGGCTCGGAGGACCGGTTTATCAAATTTGCATTCAAAAGTAAATTCCGCATGTTGGGAAGTCTGGCAAAGGAAGGGAGGGAAAGTCAGTTGAGGAGCGGAGGGATAAGCAGAGGTATGGAGATGGGGCGTAGGGGAAAAATCATAGGGAGGCAGAGGAAATGCAGAGGAAGGGGTGGAGCCAGGGTTGCGAGGCGCGCCCCTACTGTTCCTGAAGTCCAGAAAGTGATCACAGGAGAGCTCTTCTGAAGACGAATCAACGAAGGGAGAAATCTGAGACCGAGAAGCTTGACCACGACTGGAGCCTCAGCGGCATCGCATACGATGGTGCAGTCGAGGCATGGCGGGGAAGAGAGGCGGATGAATCAGGTAGAGAAGGAGTGGCAGCGGAGGGCCAGGATAATTTCGCAGAGTGTTTGAACAACATAGCAGGCTATGCGAGTGGTGAAATTTCGGAACCGTTTCCAAGCAACACAAGAGCACGCACCTCCATCCAGTCTGCGTTCTAGCACTAGGCTTTGTGCAGTCGACTGGGCAGGAGGCACAGAGAAGTGAAGTCATAGAGAAGACAGGGAAAACACCATGAGGATTAGCACAAGCCATTGCAAGAGTCAAAGTAAATCGAAATGAAATCTCGCTGCGGAGATGGTTCAAGAGATAACAGTTAAGGCCGTGTGGGGTGGTGAAATTAATGTCACCATTAAGTCGAGTGTGGGAGGCCATGTGGCCAGCTCCAACGGACAGCCTCAAGAGGCACTAGGGGACGAACGCCCCATCAATTGCTGGAAGCAACCGCATCCGGAGAACTTGAAAATATAACTTGAACAATAAAGAAATATTTGATAGACAAGGCTAACCCTAAATTCTACAAACATTCTTTAAGCAAATAATGACTTCAAGACAACTTTCAAAATGAAATCTAAGATTCGGGGAACACCCTAGTTCCTTAATAATTTTATTTTAAATGATTTGGAAAACATAAAAGATTCACTCATAACTGCAGTCATAGAAGAGGGAACACCTAACACATCTATGATTACAACTATAAAGACCTTCAAGGCAAATTTTTAAGCAAGGACAAAGGGCAAGATCAGAACAGACCTCCTTGATTCACTGTAAACAAGAAACTTCAAAGGGAGACTTCAATAACAGTTTTTAAGTGGCAGCAGGCAAGCAGGGAAAACCATAAATCATGCTGAAACCAACTATTTGAACTATTAAGGAAATAAACAAGCATGAAGACTAAAGAGAGAGATTAAAGACTCTAAAATACTTCAGCAAAAGAAAACACAAAACAATGAAGGATGAATAGGTCTAAGGTGCTTCCAGGAGTCATTTCTTAGCCTAAAAATTTCAACCTACTGTAGTAAGAAGTTATGGAACATAATGAAAATAGGAAAAAAGCATTTAACAGTTTAGAATACTTCACCAACATCCAAGCTCATGGATCCAATGATAGAGCCTTCTCAGTCACAAGCATGCAACAACATCATCAGGGCTTCTGAGACTTCAATTTCTTCTTCAACTTCAACAGACTATGTATTATTTCAGAGAGTTTCAGTGTTACAACTAGTTATCAACCAACAACCAACCAACACCTTTCTCATCTTCTCCAGTAATATTTATAGAAGAATGAGGAGGTGAATATGGGGTAAAATATCTTCTAAGTTCAATCAATACGGTGTACTATCTCTCAGCCTTTGAGGGGCTCAATAGAGAAGTTTTTGATATTTCCCCTGTATTAATTGGTTTACATTAACTATTTGGATTGCTGGAAAGAGTTTGCTGATTTCAAGGCTTCTTGTTATCTTAGCAATAACTTCTGTTGACAGTTTACAATAAGTTCCTTTAGTTGGAATAATTGTTCAGCTATATTGATGCAAAATATATCCTGGTTTGGTAATAACTTCGGCCTCCTTTTGATTGCTTTGAGGCTGCAGGTGGCTCTGAGGTAGCTGGGGGATTCAATTAGCGCTTTATGTGGCAGCTTACGCTTTCTATTGATAAAAACCCTTAAGATTGTCTTTAAACTTTATTTTAATTTGGGATTAGGCTTTTGATAAATATTTTTAGCCGTGATCCCCGCAAATATGTCTTCCATCCTCTATCCTGGTTCATTTTGATCTTCGTCACTTATACTCTCTGACTATGCCCGATTCATGGTTTTTGCGGGTATGCGAGGCTGCACAGGGTTATGTGGCATCAATTCTTCATGGATGATTGATGAAACATGGACTTAACACCTGCAAATGTTTTCCTTTGACAAACCGAAGGTGGGAGGATCGTCACCCTCTGCCTTCGAATTTTATTCAGACATAGTGAAAAAAACCTTTGAACCTTGCAAAATACGAACAAAAATTATAAAATCCATGCATTTATAGGTTACTGCTTCAGAATTCAAGTGGAGAGAGCATGGCTGTTGGATGGCATCATCCAACGGTCGGGATTTTATGGGAAGGAGGAAGAATTGTTTAAAACAGAGCTGTCGATTGCGCAAAGATTGACGGTCGGAAGCGGAGAAAGGAAAGTCAAAGCGTAACATGTTGACTTGGCGACGAATCAGGGCAGTGAAATATGGGCCGTCGATCTACAGATCAGATCGACGGCGGAGATGCTATTACCGCTACGCCGTAGCCTAGTTAACTGTCAGGCATCTTTAGTGGGTGATTGCCGTCGGATAGCCCGCCCCAGATCGGATGGTGTACAACGATATCGCGCTGGGTTTGCTGCCGAACTTTAATGCGCGATGGGGGGGTGGTTTTCAAATAGTGCATGGGACGTGTGTCATGCAGTAAATGGCATCACTGGCGATTGGGAAAAAACCACCCGCAATCAAAAGCGGTGCGACGGATACCGCACGGTTTTGGCAATGGCGAGTGGACGACGGGGACCACCGGGCTTATGGACTCCACACCGTCGATCTTTAGATCAGATCGACGGTGGAGATTGATTTGAATTTCGGATGGGCGAGAAAATTATGATATAGTAGAAATAAAAAAATTAACGTAACCAAAGGTTTATATTAATTTAAAATGCGGCTTGGTGCCCGACTGCGCAGCCACAGGTTATATGGAAAGCCATATGACCGGGGAATTTTGGATGAGGGCTAATAGGCATGGGGTAATGCAATAAGCGCTTAGAAGACTTAGCGCTTGGTCCTGGCACCAGGGCATATGGAGGGGAGGGGTTTAAGAACTTAGCCCAAGGGGGCTTGAGTCTGTAATAAGAAAAATGGGTTTTTATGCAATTTTCAATGCCTTTCAAAGGATTTGGAGGATTTCGATAAGGCAAAGAATAAAGCCTTGAAACCTTATCAAGGGGATTCTGATGAAGGGGAAAGGGGAGAATCATGAAAATGAGGGGTTTTCATGGGAGATGAGGGGGTAAAATTAGGTTAGTTTTGGAAGTGGAAAGAGGAGGAAACATGGAGTTTGCATCAATTTTTCTTCATGTAATGACAACAGAATTTCTGAGTTGCAAAGGGGAAAAACAGTGACGATTTTCCAAAGACAGGATATTATCAAAAAGTATTTAAGCATCAACAATTTTTAGCATTGAAATTGTTTCTTGAAGGCTATCCAAAATCATTTAGCCACCAGTTGATATGACAGAATTTATGGGTGGCTAACAGAACCCTTGGTTAAACTGAGAGGGGGGGGGGGTGAATCAGTTTAATGCAATCATGTTCTTATTAAACTTTCTTTTATACTCATTCACATAATCATTTTGTGATCAACTTAATATACACTGGGACAGAAATCTTAATAAGTGAGCAGCAGGTATTAAGCAGAATAAATATAGAGTATCAACACATAATCATCATGCATATAGACAACAGATATAAGTGGAAACCCATAAGGGAGAAAACCACATCTTATTATTTTTGTGATGCAAAGGCAAGATCCAACTCCCTCTCACCACTGATTTTCTGTAGGCTCCTACCTATAGGAGGCTATAACCTCAATTCTGCAAGCTACAACTTGCAAGGAAGCTCCAACTCCCATCTATTTTCTATAGGCTACAACCTACATGAGGCTCCTACCTCAGCCAGCTACAACTGACATATATCAAGCTACAACTTTATATGGAAGCACCCACTTCCTCACTCTTTCATAAAAAAACACATGCTCATTTACCTAGATATCAGCTCTGTTCTGTTCCTTCTTCACTACTATCCACCAGCCTTCATATCTGCCTTATATCATCTCTGAACCTTCACAGCTTCTCTATCTACTCATCCTTCTTCTTACCCTCTCTGCCTCATTTCTCCATTATCTAGCCTCTTTATGCATATCTATGTGACATCATTTATAGAGATTACCTTATGACTGTTTGTATTCCATAGGGAATTCCAATTGAATAGGTATGAATCTTTGCCTTCCAGCTTCTCCTTTTCTTGCCTAGCACATTCGGAAAAATATAACAATATGTATACATTTCAATATTACAGTGGCGTATTTCTTTGCCCATGGAGACTTGCCTTTGCATCACAAACAATATAAAATTAATTAAAACATTTACATTTACATTTGTAACAGATATATCTCATTCAACTCTTTCAGTTCTCGACTCACTGTATGTTTGTATTTTCTGTTGTTGTAGTGTAACATTTGTTCATACCTCTGTTTATTGCAACTCTGTGTACCTTTGCATATCATATTTTGAAATCTGATCTTCTTTCATTCTTCATCACACATTCAAATTTAATTAATTAAAAATTTTCAATTCTCAACAGAGCTATCCTACTCTGATACCACTTGATGGTGGGATGCTCGCTCAACCCATAATCTTCACTCTCTTGTTCATGTAAAACTGCATTCCAAAAATGCATTCTAGTTTTTCCCCAAATAATTTTAAATTTGGGTAACCTCAACAATTTTATTTTCTATCTAGGAAATCTTAAAACTACGTGGAAGCTAATTGTAAACTCATGGTTATTAAAACCCAAACTATCCAACCCAGAATTCTCATCTACTTGCAGAAGCTTCACTTTCAATCAATGGTATAAATAAGGACCCATTCATGGTATCGAACAAACATTCGTTTTTGTAACTAAATCCCTTATGGAATCTGAATGCACCTTATATAACTTTTTTCAAGACCCAATTTACAATATAGCTCTATGGCTAATCGATGCACATTAAACATAATATATTTAAAATATATTACGTCCTCCACGGTGATGGTCTCAATTTTTATAACCACTACAATTACCCTTTGACTTTATATAAGGTACTAACAACCAAATGAATTTGGTGGGGTCCCACAACCAATGTTTAATAAATAATTATAACGCTGACTCATACCTCGAATTATCAGCCTCGCAGCTATATATGCGATTTCCTTTGGATCTTCCACAAGACGAATCCGACGGAAATCACATTTTTTTTCTCACTGGGATTTAACACACAAAAAACTATGCGAAATGGGTGGTATTCTATTAACCACCTTTTCCACGCGTCACATGCCGAATGCTATCACATTTTTTTCTTTGATTCCGCTTACCATTTAAAACTTATGCGAATACCATAAGTGGTTTCTTAAGACCGCTTCCCTATTCGTGGTTCCGTTGCGTCTTCTCTCAAGGTTCCTTTGCATAGTTCTATCGAAACCCACCTTTTTCTTCATAAATCTGCCTTCTACTTCATGACTCAAGGTTCCACGAACTCCAATCGGCTACAATTAAATCCTGTGGAATGAATGCACCTCTATTCTCGATGCAATTTCTAACTTTTGATGGTAAATAACTCAACAGCTTCACATTCAAACCTACTACAATTTATCCCTCAATTGCATCTTTAAACTTTATCGCATGCGTTTCAACTGTGCCATCATTCCATCCCAATTCAACCGAGATTTAATTCAACTTCTGCGCCTGCCCAATTTAATTCTTTCCATTTCTCGTTTGAGCAATATTCCTTTGCAAATTCAATAAAATGTTGAATAGACCCACTACTTACTTCGGCAACCAGGAATCTTAAAAAGAATCGAATCCTCCTACATATGAATCCCTTTCACGATTTCGATGACCTTTGAACTACCATTAAACTCTTGGCAACCTTACAAGTTATTTTTCCACCTCTGTGTGATGAGAATTCACAACAGTTTCTTAAGGGTACTCGGAATCATTACTAGAACCACTCAAACGCATGCTCTGTTACACCCATCCACAATGCATTAAGATATCACGATTCTTAGGAACTCATAAATCGAGTTCTGTATTGCCAATCAAAACATTTACACATGTACTCAGTTCTTCAAGGATCTATAAACAAGTCCTTCAACTCAGAAATTCGAATTCAACATTAACATTGAGTTCTTCCATGATATATAGAACACCAATTAAAACACCCATCACAAGGTCTATTCACGCAATTTTCAGTCGATCAAAGCACAAAATTCTGAATCAATTCTTCTTATATAATAAAATAAAATTACATAACCTTCTCTGGTCCTGGCCTGATCTTCAATTAGATGGCCTTCTATCCTCCTTCTCTGCCTCTTGAATAGATCTCTGTTTCAATTCGTTGCCTTTGCTTCCTCTGCTCCTTGTCTGTCTCCTTTGTCTTATTGCTGGTTCTTCTTTGTTCTTTTGCCTTAGTGATAGTTCAGGTGCTGCTCCTTTCTTCTCCTTTGCCATCAATGACAATATTTCTAACAAAAGATTGTAAACATAGAATTTTAATTAAATAAACTAGATGGTGTAATAGACACCAAATCACTAAAACACAAAATAGATGACATAATCAAACATTCAAGCACCAAGTATACGACAAAAGAAAACTCATACCTTAATGTATCTTAGGGGAGGATATCTAGTCTGCACAATCTATCTATATTAGCATGATATAACTTCACATCACATCAAATTAGACATAAATAAGGTCATGATATCCATTGTTAGCGTACATTCGTAATGCAAGTGTCCAAAAAGAGCCTACTTCAGCTATGTTTGACAAACAACCTTAACAACAGAAATGACTTCTTAACTCTTTAAATCTATAATTAATAGTTAGAATAAATGCTGCAAAAACATAAAATATGCAGTAAAAGCAGTTAATTACTCCATGCATCTAACATACAAGAAATTTTTTAAAGAATTATATCACATATTATTAAACCCGATGAAGGGAAAAAATAGATGTTACGAGTCCCCCTCAATGGGATGGGTTCTTGGTTGTCCTCAACGCTTCAGTTCCAGAAGTTTCTCTCTCTCATTGGTGCAGAAAAACCAAAATGTATGTTGAACTCGAGTGGGAGCTCAAGAAGAAAAATAAAATGGTAGCAACAATGAGAATGATCAAAGTATGACAATGAAAATGATCAAAGTGAAGAATGGATGGAAAAACCCTTCTATTTATAACAAAATATTGAGTTGTCTTCGATAGTGGATAATAATAAAATATTATTAACCAAGATCTAGATCTAACTACTTGGAATATTTTATGATATTTTGTTGGAGCGGAAAGGTATTTAAATTAGTTAAATACATTTATTTAGAAATAAAAAAAAATAAATGATTTATTTATCATTTTAAGAATGTGGTTAAATAATAATAAACAAATAATGATTTGTTTAATTATTCCTAGATGATCTAGTCAAAATTAATAAGGAATAATAACTAAATAATGATTTATTTAATTATTCCTAGAGAAAAATAAGATAAATAATTTTATCTAATTATTTCTCATAATTGGGTTAAATATGACCAGAAATATTATTTAAACAATGGTTTAATTAATTATCCCTAGAGGAAAATCAAATAAATAAGGATTTATTTAATTATTCCTTGTGGGGTTTCTTGTTTATACCAAAAATAACTTAATAAAATATGGTTTATTAAATTATTTCTTATAGTGAAAGAAATTTTACTATGGTAAATCTGGTCTTACATGGTGTACTTCGATCCATCTAATTATGAATGTTTAGATGACCAATTTTTGGTGATAACATCCATAACAATTAACATGTTCACATCATAACTAGCAAAAAATTGTCATTCATGCATAACAATCACATATGCATATTAAGTCTATATTAGTACAACACATTATCACAATTAGGTCGACTCATACTTGAATTTCATAACCCTAAACATCAAGTCACTAGCATGTAACAACAACAAGTTATATATCATGCTCATCAACAACATATAATTTTTCTAACATAAAACAACAATAATAATGCATACCACCACAGGTTGCTATCATTCATGACTATCTAACACATGCACATATAACCTCACTAATCAACTAGCATCTATAATGTATGTAACCATAACATCAATAGAATGAAAGGAATACTCATAAATATAATGCATATAACAATCCTTAACCTACATATATACATTCCCAACATCCAAACCTGTATGACGACATGCTCTTGCCTTGAGGTCCAATGCTGCAACTTCACTTTGATGGTATGCATCTCCTGCTCTATCTTAGCCAACACATTAGAACCATAACATACCAATATCATCATTATGAACTAATTTCATACAATGACCTTATGCAGAACAATATTCACCAAACCAATGCAAACTTGACCATATGCACCCACTTGACATGTATAACCAATCATGAACGACCAATGCATGTACCACATATAGCATCACAGACAATATAAAAGCATAACCAATATGTGAC
Organism: Pinus albicaulis; assembly: GCA_034641835.2. Lineage (NCBI taxonomy): Eukaryota > Viridiplantae > Streptophyta > Pinopsida > Pinales > Pinaceae > Pinus > Pinus albicaulis. The sequence goes on along the minus strand of CM076579.1, from coordinate 1,549,965,868 downwards.
CTAGCATAAACAAAAAATGCATAAAAAAATGTAGCAACATGTAAGCAAGCGTGCATGAATAATAAATAAACAAGAATAACACATAACCAATCATACATACATGAAAACACATCCCACAACGACACCATCAACCTTCACATGGTGACATCACTACAACCATGATCAAAACCATGAAAATGAAACAATAATGTGGACTACAAGCATAAGGAACACATATTCAACCAACTTGAATGCATGACCAACACATCGCCCATCTAGTCTGAGGGTTGAACCGTGTTCTAATACCACTCTGTAACACCCTCTTCCCACATCTACCCAAGTAACCAGCCATCTGGGTAAACATGTGACGGGAGGCTAATATAATGAGATTCAACCTCCTAGTTGACCTTAATGAATTTAAATCGATAGATACACAACATAAAAACCTTTTACAACAACAACAACACCCCCAGGAGGTAATTCAACCTTTTAGGCCTCTTGTCCCTGGGTCACACTAACATTTTTACCTCTTTGAGCCATAACTGCAACCATTGGCTTGCATGCATGGGTCCAAGACACTATAGCCATAGGAATAACAATGCATGCTAGTATGCAGGGCTCCAAATACTCAGTTATGTGCCATCATCCCTGGGATTTGAACTATATTTTCAAGCCCAGAACCTAGTGCCCTTCTCAGAACTTCCTAAAAATTTCAGAGATGATAAATAAAAACAGGACAATGATACATAAGAAATCACATCAATAAGAAATCATCTGGTCCCCTCCTAGCCATGACATACATTTTGTAAAACATGTCACAAGCATTGAAACTACAGGTGTAAAAAATAAATTTAAGCATAGGGGTCTCATACTTATCTTAGAATCTCTAAGAATCATTTCTCCCTTACACCATTCACTGAAATACAATCTATTTGACCATAGATACAATCTGCATTCATTTCCAAGTAAAAACATGGATAAAGCCATATATCACCAATGATAAAATACATGCTTATAACCATCATAATAACAACAAAGATACCATGGATACAACAACAATAAGATCCACATAATAACCAGTACATTTATACATCAAATACCAAGGAATGATCTCTTCATTAATGAATATAAAAAACCAACTAGAGATGGAATTTCAACATTCTACCCGATCATAAATTGGTTGAGCCAAATATCTCTTTAGCGAATCACCCACGTGCCATATTCCAAGCATGGATGTGGGATCTCATCAAACACATCAATCAAATCAATCAAGGGCTTCCATAGGAAAAACCACCTCAAACCTCAACGAGTGATTCCACCTAATGGTCAAACATCACAACCATCATAGATTGGTCTCTACCTAAGCTACTCTAGGGCTCCAGATTTTTTTGTTCCAACCAAGGCTTCGACTCATAACTCAACCCCAAATATTACATGGCTTCCAGAGCATTTTTCCATCTAGATCTTCCAAGACTAGTAACTCAACCCACTTAGGGCTTCTAGAGAATTTTTCCAACCAAGGCTTCTAGGACTAGTAACTCAACCCATAGTTATCTGTCGGGCTTCCAGAGCGTTTCTCCAACCAAGGCTTCCAAGAACTAATAACTCAACCCACAACTAAAGGAATCACGACAAACCACCATAAAACAATGGAAATAATCCCACCACACCATGGCTATTCAGGAAATGGCAAGGCCAGGAAAATCCACTATCAATCAAGGAAATCCTCCATGCCAATGAAAGATCATGACCAAGAAACCACATGCATACACCATGCATGCCAAAACTAGTGATGAAAACATACAGGAAACTCAGTACCTGCAATCAAAACCTATTTTAGTTGTTGATCTCAATGTCCTCTTGTGATTTCCTACTCTTCCTATGCCTTCTTACTCAAAATCAGGAAGTATGCCACACTCTCCAAGAGTGATCCAAGAAAAAATCTAAGTATCCAAGAGTATGGGGGAGAGAGAGAATAGAATGAGAGCCATACGTGTGATAAAAATCTTTCCAACTGATCCTGAGAAGCCTTTTTATCAATGATGCCTCTATTTTCTTAATTTTCCATTAATTTCCTTCAATTTCCTCCTCATATGCACCTGCTACCTTTCACCTCCCTTTTCTCCCATTTCCTTTATTTTCATAAATAAAATGCCAATTAATGCCACATTCCTTTCCAAAGCCTTTTCCATTTCCTTTCAAAATTTCCTTTATCCATAAAAAACTGAAGTGAACACTCGCTAGAATGTTTTTCCCACAATTTACCTTGGAATATGTGTCCCATCACCATGGTCTTATATATTTTTACCTGGGTTTTTATCGAGGGTTGTTATGATGGCAGATTTATAGTGAGAATATGCATGAATTGTGTATAGACAACCACATATGGTGTGATGGACATTTTTTCGGTAAAAGTGAAAATTTATTCACAAATATTGAATGTAGAGGAAGAATGTGATGTTCTAAGGTTATAGAAAAAGGTTGTGATTTCCCTAACTTGTAGTGTGCTTTGTTTGGAGAAAATTGATAGATCATAGATCGTTGTTGTTACACCAATTTTTGGTCATCTAACCTGTTACTGTTAAATGGACTAAAGTACACCATGTAAGACCAATTTTACCATAGTAACATCACTCTCACTATGAAAAATAATTTAATAACCCATAGCTTATTAAGTTATTTCTGGTCTAAATAGGAAACCCCATGAGGAATAATTAAATAAATCCTTATTTGTTTTATTTTCCTCTAGGGATAATTAATTAAACCACTCTTTAATTAATATTCATGTTCATATTTAACCCAAAATAGGAAAATTAATTAGATAAATCATTATTTATCTTATTATTTTTTAGGAATAATTATTTAAATCATTATTTAGTAATATTCCTTGTTAAATTTGACTAAATCATTTACAAATAATTGAATAAGTCATTATTTATTTAATTATTCTTTAAAAATATTCTTAAAATGATAAATAAATCATTTATTTATTTATTATTTTAAAAAAAAGGGATTTCACCAAATTCAAATTCCTTTTACCTCCAACAAAAATAATAAAATATTCCATAAAAGTTGGATCTAGATTTGGTTAATAATATTTTAATTATGCACCAATATGTAGAATAAATCAATATTTTGTTATAAATAAAATGGTTTTTCCATTCATTCACTACCTTTTGTTGCCTAGAGGTCACTCTTTGATCTATACTTTTGGTCTGACTTTGATCCTCCAATCATCGCCATATTTTTCTACTTTTTTCTTGTGAGCTCCCTTTAAGTTCCATTTTTTGTCTGGGTTTTCTGCACCACCAAGAGAGAGAGATCTTAGATCTGAAGCATTGAGGACATAAAATAACTGATCCCATTGAGGGGGATTGATAACATATTTCTATGTTCCATTCCCAGGTGTCATAATGAAAAAAATTCTTTAAAAATTCTTGTCTTTTTCATTGCATGTATGGAGAAACTCTTGCTTATTATTTGATGTTTAACATTTTTAACTGCATAGATATGGATTTCTGTAGCATTTATTCTGATCACTAACTGCATATCTAAGGAAATTGGCAGCCATATTTGATTTTAGGGTTGTTTGTTATGCACTTCTAAAGTGAGATTTTTTCATACGCTTGCGATTAGAATTCACACTAACAACTGGTGACTCCACAAGGGTTTAAAATTACGACCAATGTTGTTTTCCAGAACCCTGCATGGCCAGATGCTTCAAACCCTAGGGTTTTTTTTCATCTTCTTATTTTGGTTTTATTGATGTTGTTTTTAACCTTTTCAACCCTAAAACAATAAAAATTCTAACTTCTGTGTGTTTCTGGGCCTATTTCACAGGTAACAAGTATGAACCACAGAAAAGATGACACTTTTTTCTAAAACCAGCTCCCAAGATAGTCAAAAGTGTAGGTGTCAATTTTTGGCCCAAAACTTGTGACCTCGGCTCTCAAGTAGCAGATAACAGCTTGAAATTAACTGTGACTTGTAATTTTTGGAGGATTTTTTCTCTGATTTTAATGGGTTTGTCTGGGGCACTATTCAAGGTTGTCTAACCTCCCTCTTCACCAATATTTGACCTACAATTTCTTAGTTTTACTCGTCGAATTAGGAATCATGTCTCTTAGGGCTTCAATACGCTTCCACCTTTTTAGGAGGAGTTTAGTTGAAGCAAGTCTTCTGAGATTTCAGTGTTTTTCAGCCATTTTTCAGATATGAACCTGCACTTTCAGATCCATTTCAGATCGGTTATTTATCCATACAAAACACCTCTTTTCAGTTTTTTTTGGTCCTCCTTTAGGGTCCCCTTTGTTTCTCTTCAGGTTGTATCCTTTTGCTACCTATTTTGCAGCATTTTTCCCTCTGGTTTTTTGTTGTTTTTTTCACCTCTTTCTAGTAAATCTGACCTTTAGATCCCTATCCCTCCCGAACTTAGATCCATTGGCCATTTCATGTGTTTTGAGTAGATTTCACCCACCCATAGACTAGTTGTTGGGAAGCCCTCCTCCTTGGGTTTAAATTTATGCATCTTTAGCTGTTTATTTTATTCTCGCTTTTAGTTTCATTTATTTTCTCTTTCATTTTCCTTTACTGTCACTTTCAATTTTATTTACAGTTATATATCATATTTTTTATTTTATTTTTCCACACACGTCTGGGCTTAATTAAAATTAACACACTTATCACATACACGCACACCTAAAGCGAAGAGCACGTAATTTACACCTCCAGGCCAAGAATTAAACATTGTAATTAATTTATCAGCACATCCTTGCCCTTGTTTACCTCTCTTCCTTATTGGGTTTCGTGTCACTTTACAATCATTGCGCCCCCAAGGAATTTTTCCTGGGGACTCGAACACCTTCATCCTCAATTTCCGTTAGGAAGACTTACCCCACCGCGTAGGGGTCGTGTTCTTCCTCCACTGAGTCCCCATTATGACTCTAATTCTAGTTCATCGGGTTCCCCTTCTAGTTCTATCCCCGGCCCTCCTCCATATTTCACCTTAATCATGTCTAGTTCAGGACCTAATGCTGGAAACACCACTAGTGGTGCCGCAACAGGAACTATTTTGGCTGCTCCCTTGCTTCCTTATATGGAAAGCCTAAGCCTTACCGATTTCAACCATTTGATTAATGACCCCATTCATCATGATCCAGGTTGGCCTGCTATGCCAACCAATATTCCTTTAGACATCCCCAAGTTTGAAGGAAATTTTGGAGAGGATCCTACCAACCATGTCCATTCTTTGCACATGTGGTGTTCATCTAACTCTATCACCGATGACTCTGTCCATCTTTGGTTATTACAGTGTACACTTACTGGAGAAGCTTCCAAGTGGTATGTCGACTAGGCCTCCTCCTCTCATACTACTATTGCAGCCCTTTCCAAGGCATTTATTTCTTACTTCCATATTCCCCTTCTCTATGACACTGGTACCAAACTCTTGACCTCTTTCTGTCAAAATTTTTCCACCCGCCTATCTGACCATATTCAAGAATGGCACAAAAGGAAGAGCCTATGTCAAGCCCCTGTTTTTGAAGACCATGTCTACATGGACTGGTTTTTCAGATCCATTTTTCCTACTATTGGTAAATATTTCACATCTCACTTTCCTCAAACCGAGGAAGATACCCTCCAGATTTCATTGAAATATGATCTGATCTATGTTCAATCCGGCTATGTTTATACCATATTACCTAATCTCCCTAGACCTAGTGGTGCCAATGCATGGGGAGCATCCCATACCACTGACGGTATCATTGGATCCCTTTCAAATCTATACACTCATTCTCCCATGGGTTATGGTTTCCCTCAAGGAGGGGCCAGCTCCTCCAGCACTTTCCCCCCTTGCGGCAGCATGTATCCAGGATAGGGCATGCCTCATCCTTTTGCCCAACCTGTCTACCCCAATGTTTCCCAACCTCCTTATTATTCGTATCCATAGCCTGGTGCTCCATATCCTCTAGCACAGGCACCTCAACCTCCCTTGCCTTCTCAAACTATGCAACAAAAACCACCCTTCCTCAGGGTCAGGTGTATGGGCAGCAGAGTGCAACTTATCCTTCCACTTCCAAAAATAAGAGGAAAGGAAACCAAAACTAAGCCACTCCGGTTAATCCCAGAAATAATCCCCAAGGGAATAAATCGAACACTTCAACCCAGCAATAGGGTGCTCAGCCCAAGCAGGACATGCATATTCACACGGCTAAGCCTTGCTCTTGTTGTGGTGTCTATGGTCACTATACCCATGACTATCCCATTTTAGCTCAGATGAATTAAATGTGGGAAGCTCAAGCAACATCCTGAGGACAACAAGCCTCCCCTTCAGTTGCTCCTAATGCTTTCCCTACTCAACCAGATGTGTTTACCAATTCTTTCCCCTAGCAAGGATATGTGGCTTCCCAACCCCCTGAAATTCAGGCGGCCAGTCAACATCCCCCATATGGTACCTCTAATTACCAGATCCTCATGATGAACTCTAACCAACCCAATACTGTTGACCTCAACCTTCATACTCGGTCCCATCAGTACAACAAGCTCCCTGCTCTGTCTGCCACTGAGCCCCTGTCTTTAGATCCCATAAAGCCTCTTTTTAACACCAAATGGTCCTTTACAGATCCCTCAGCTTAAGGCAGACGTTCATACCAAGATCCCTAACGGTCCATTATGCCTAAACGATTCTTCTAGTAAATCCACCCACTCCTACAATATAGTAGGTGACTTGGCGCAATTCCCTGCCGCCATGTCAACACTGGAAGTCCTCTAGTCATGCCCTTCACAACCAAAAGCTCTACTAACTACTATGGGAATTGTGGATCCTTCAGATGATCGTTTGATTTTCTTCGATGTTGACAAGTCAGAGCATTCCCCCCTTTCTGCATCTGTCACCTTCCAAATACCTGTCAAGATCCAAAATGGCAATGTATTCCATTGTATCATTGACAAGAGGGCATCCACTTGCGTGATGCTCACTTTATTTTGGAAGCAACTCGGATCTCCCAATTTAGCCCCTTCCACTATCACCCTCTGTGCATGGGATGACCACTCTTCACAACCCCTTGGCATTTTCCGTAATTGTCCTATTACTCTTGCGGGCAAGACTGTTTGTGTTGACATTGAAGTCATTAATGCCCCCTTGGAATACAAAATTCTATTGGGTCATAACGACACTTATGTGATGTCTATTCTCCCATCCACGGTTCACCATAATATGTGCTTTTCTCACAATGGAAATATCGTCACCATTGATTAGTTGACATATTATGAAGCAAAGTATCAGAAATATCTAGAGTCCATTATTTCTTCGATGGCCAATAAAAAAATAGTTGAACCTCCGACCAATGTCTCACCCAGAGTCTATAAATATTCCTCTTTGCTTGGTTCTTTCCCTTGTCTTCCACCTCCTATCTATGACCCTAGCTCTTCAAATGGTTGCATGACACAATCATCTTGGTCTGACCTTAAGTGGACTAGTTCGACTAGTCAGTAGCCCCGCCCTCCAGAACTTTCTCCTAGTACTTCGACTCAGCCTTCAGGACCCCCTCCTCAAGGCCCCTCATCTATAGTTGGTTTCCATGATCTTATATATCCTTCTGGAACGGTTCCCCCTAGCCTTAACCATCCCGAAGCTGTCTCGCCTCGCCATTACCCCTTTGGTCAGATACCATTTATTTCTCCCCCTGCTAGAGTATTTTTGGTACCTGTTATGGCTACCTTGTCTCTTCCCAGCATGACCCTAGGGATCCCAGTCTGGTACATTGATCCCCCATCCAATACTCTTCCTGGTCAGCCCAAACCTTACATTGCTTTGACCCCGGTACAACCGGTTTCCATGACCCTTTCCTTTTCTTCTGTGCCTCAGCCACCTTAACAGGAACCTACTCCTGTTGAAAAAGCCTCGAGTGAGGGGGGTAAAGCTTGTAAAAAGGCACCTAAATACAAGGCTTCCCAGACAACCCCTACTCCTCCTTAGCCTCCAGAGCATACACCTTCATGTGCTTCGTGTGATGTTGTCGGTCATGCCACCCATAATTGTCCTGAATTGCCTCGTCTCAAGCCCATGGTCAATGAAGCATTTCCTGAGTTTGATATCCCAGAGTTCCATGTTACTTTACCTAATTCAGCCCCGAAACTCAAGATTTTTCACACAAACCACCCCTATGCTTTGTGTGATCTCCATGTCCAATATACCCACCTCTGTCCTCACCTTGTCGACTATCACGAATCTTTGGAAGCGGTTCGCCAATTCAAGGCCAAGCGCAATGATTCCACCTCTCCCTTAATTTGGAGTTTTTCTTCAGAAAAAATAAAGGACACTTCTACTCCCATTGACATCCCCCCTCCCACTATTTAGATGATGGATTCTTCGGCCACTGCCCTCTACCTTTCATCATCTATGAGATCCGTGGTGGAAGACCCTTCTAGGGCTTTCCCTTCTGTTTCACCTGACCTCCCTTCAGCGATCACCCTAGGCTCAACATCGGTGGATCCTTCATCTACTTATTTTTCAGTCACCCTCCGTGACAATGTGCATGTGAACCTCTCTTCTCATAATGATGAGTTAGGTAGCTTCACCGCGTCATGTGGTTATCCTTCCACCAGTCACCCCATCTTCTACTTTGATGATGACATCATGGAAGCCTTTTCCATCTCTGACTTCATTTATCTAGCCCATAAGAAAAATGGCACCACCCATGTCTATGGTGACTTTCGCGACCTGAGCACAAAATTCCCCCAAAAGAAGTTCCCCCACACCCTCAACTTTTTAGTGTGTGGGGGATAGAAATTCTACCTATAGCATTCCCTCTAGTAGTGCATGTTTTATTTCTGCCTTGTGTTCAAGTTGCCAACATTGTTCATCATCCTCTCATTTTATGTCTTGTGGCATCATTCTAATGGATCCCCTGTCCATACCATATATCGGTTATGCCGATGGTGCAAGTCACTACTCCCGGAATCTATCCTCGGCAACATGGGCCATTTTCACCCCCTTGCATTTTCTTGTCCTCTCTAACAGCGTATGCATTGGTACTGCCACTAATAACCAAGCCGAATATGATGTAGTGATAGGTTTATTAGTTGATTCCCTTTACCATTGCATCCTTCACCTTCATGTTCATTTAGATTCTTTTCTTATTGTCATGAAATTGAATGGTGTCTATCGTGCACATAATCCTGTCCATTTTAGAATATATTTATGAGTGGAGCTCTTAATGCATGAATTTGAAATCATTACATTCATTCATGTACCCAGAGCACAAAATCACTACGTAGATAGTGTTAGTCATCCATAATTTAGATTTTATCCAAAGATGACTAAATTTGACAAACCCAGATTTCTAGAACAAAATTGCAAAAAACATTATGAGTTCTAGAAATCTCACGGCCTTCATATTTCTAAGTCTGTCATTTCACCAAACGATTCATCTATTTTTCCCAAAAATGTTATCCTGTTGTTCCCTAAAGTGTTGTTCCTTAGCAGCTGTTGTTCCCTAAACTATTGTTCCTTAGCATTGCTTTTCCCTAGCAGTGTTGTTCCTTATTGTTGTTCCCTTCATAAATCCACCAAGTTAATCCTGTTGTTCCCTTTGAAAACTATTTTCTAAAAAACCCCTTATTCCCTTTCATTTATTCTCCATTCCCTTAAAAAATTATTTTTAACCATGAAATCCATTTTAATGGTTTAAAACCTTTCTTTTTTACTTTATCGGAACTTGGAAAAAACCTTAAAAAACCCCATGAAAACCACTTTTTGGCCTAAACGTGCCCTTTTATTAAAACAAATAGGCTTAAGCCCTCTGTTGGCTTAGCCCCCAACTCCTTTTCTTCATGTGTCCGAGCACCCGTGACCAGGTGTTAGCCCCATCGCATCGGACATTTCCATTGCAGCGGTGCCTTTTATATTGCATTAGCGATACCACATAGTTCATCACATCACTTCCCCTTCCGCCGATGCAATTGGCCCTTCTGTCCCCGACTCCTGGCCATTCTCCCCTCCACATGACCATACCTCGGCCCAAGCCCTTAGCCCCCTCATCGTGTCAGTATTCCCTTTCTTTCCTTCTTTCCCCTTGTCGTGTTTTTTATTAATCCGCCGATGCGATTAGCTCTTCCCCTCCTCTCCTAGCCCCTTTTCCTCCATAAACCTTTTCCTCCCCCCATTTCTTAGCTCCTTTTCTTTTTATTATTATTCGTACCCCTTATAAAACAAAAATGCCCCTCTCCTTTGTATTTTTCATAACAAAGATTTTTTTGTTTTTAAATAGAAAACTAAGGTTTTCCTAACCCAAAGGCCCTCCCACTACACGACAAAGAGGGGTGATGTTAGCCAGGCCCTACCTTCTGCCCACAGAGCCACCATCCAATCACGTACTACCATTGGGTTTCCACTTTCTCCATCTCGCAAGAACCTTTCCATTATCGCACTCTCCAGTAGCTGTTGGATCCTTCCCCCAAGATCCAACTGCTCACGATCAATTTCGCTCGATTTTTCCATCCTGGGTTTAAATGCCAAAATGAGCACAAAATAGGTGGTATTTTGTAGGACGTGTGGCATGAAACAATTGGATCACATTCGTTTCATAAAAAACTATTTACCGCTTGAATCCAATGCGAAAACAATTCACGGTTTTGGTAAAACCACCTTTCCACATTTTCATGCCCTAAAGTCCATTTAAAACCATTTTTTCACCCTCTGCCATTAAAACCCTTCCTCTGTGCATTCCGCCTCTATGCAACCTCCTCCGCCAGCCTCAGAAGATATATTTCTGACCCTGCATGGTTTTATTAACATTTTATTTGTCTTGTGCAGGTTGGATAGCATTTTTAAAAGGTTAAAACCCTCCCATAGTCCATAAAGGGATGGACCAAGAGGTTACGACCTTTGTGGAGCGAACAGGGGCCGAATCACGAAGAAAGGAAATTGCTAGGTTTTTTTTGTGGTTTGATCGGTGTTCTATAAGCACTATTTACACTATCAAAACCTCAGCATCTTGAAGGCTCTTGTCCATAGCAGTAAAAGGGAAAAGTCAATGAATATTTAAATATAAAGGGTTAAAGGCTAGAACCAAACAAAATATTGGATAAAGCGCAACAACTAAAGGAAGGAATGAAGGCCAAGAAGCCAAAGAAACAGGGAAATAGAGTTTCCAATCATGTAGTGTATAAAGGAAAAAGGGAAACAATATTACATTATAAAGGCCAAAAAACAATATCAAGGCTTGAAATCAGTTAAAAAGTCAGCAAAAGAACAAGTGGAAACAAATTGAAGACCGAAGAAGGCATGATCAACCTCAAAAATACAAAATTAGAGTCAAAACAAAGTATCAAGGTATACTGAGATAGATAGAAGTGTTAAAGGTTTAAATTAGTATATCAAGGCTAAAAGAGCCTTAAAACACAGTTAAGTGATGAAATAAAGGTATATTAGGCCTAAAGAGAAATTTCATAATTAAATCAAGAAGACTTAGACTTAAAGATAGCCTCGAATACATCAAAGGAGCAGTTAGTCACTTAATAAATCAAAAGTGACACCTTTTCAGTTACTTTATACCTCAAAGGGAAAATTAGCAGTTATTACACAAAAATATATTTTATAAACTGTCAGAAATTTATTGTAAAAGGAAGAAAAGAGCCTCAAAGTCAATCTTTTCAGCTGTTTTATCCTCAGGAAGTAAAGATATATTTAATACACAGATAAGTAGTTGAGAAACATTCCTACCTTATGCCTTGCATGGTTTTTAAGGATAGGAGTGCATTTACTTTGTCATTTATTACATTCTGAACCCTAGATAGTTCCACCTCCTCATTTATAGCATAAATACTACATTTTAAATCATTGTATGTTGGGCATTTTATAACTCTTTGAAGTAATACATAGTTCTACTGAGATTGAAAAGAAATTGATGTACTAGAACCTATGGATGTTTTGACCTGTTTGTGGATGGAGAAAGCTCTATAATTGGATCCATGAGCTTGGTTTTTGGTGAAGTATTCTAAACTATTTATGTTTTTCCTATTTTTCGTTCTGTTTTCATCATCTCTTGCTTGCAGTAGAGTAAAATTTTTAGGCTAAGAAATGTCTCCTAGAAGCACCTTAGGCCTGTTTGCTCTTCACTGTCTTTATGTTTTCATCTGTTGAATGTTAGATTGAGTATTTTAACTCCTTTTCAACGTTTAAGCTTCTTTATTTTAGAATTAATTCAATACAGTGGCCTCAAGAATGATTTATGGTTCTCCCTGCTACTTGCTTCCATTTGAAAACTGTTTCTGAAGTCTCCCTTTAAAGTACCATTGTCCAAAGTTTGCCAAAGAGGTCTGTTTTGATCATACCCTTTGTACTTTCTCAAATAATTGTTTTGAAGGTCTTTATAGCTGTAATCAAAGATTTTTAGGAGTTCCCTCTTCTATGAATGTAGTTTTTTGTGAATCTTGAATGTTTTCCTATCCTTGAAAGTGAAATATTTGATGAAATAGAGCGTTCCTCAACTCGTAGATTTCATTTTGAATGTTTGTCTTGAAGTTTTCATTTGCTAAAGTGTGATTTGTAGAATTCATGGTTAGCCTTGTCTATGAAATGCTTCTTCATGTTCAAATGATGCTTTAAGTCCCTTTGTTGAGAAGTACATATAATTAAGGATTCTTAATTGCCTTTAGTTCTACTTTTCATTCTAAACTCTTAATGTTCATTTCATTTCACCTGAAAAATTTGTTGATATAATAGCCAAGTTATATTTTCCCTTTGAAACCCCTAATTCATCTAAAAACTTGTTACAAAATTATACTTGACTCCATTGCCCAATGACTTAGATATTTCCCTTTCCTATCTATGCTTCCTAGATCATCATGTCCCATCAAACAAACAAACAAACTCAAGCTTAATAACTAGCCTAAAATCAACCATTTACAAAGAAAACAAGTCATATATTTGCAAAACAATTGAGAGATCTCTCTCTGAGACTAGGAGGGCTATATCCTAAAGCTCTAAATATTGGTTTACATGTTTCCTTGTCATTTGGTTTACCAATCGGCCAAATCACAGGATACCAATGTTCTAGCGATCACGGTGGGACCTTTTGAGTAAAAATCCCTAAAACAAGATACTCAATATTATTTTAAGTGAAACATAGCTTCTTCAAGCATGACCGACATAATGGTAATCATGAAAGGATCTATCTGAATCAGTGTAAATCTAAGTAAACCTTAGGATTCTAAGAAGACCCTTATCAAACCTTGAAGAAATCAGCTAGATAAGCCATATACTAGAGTCTGTCTGTTTCACCACCTTAGCTAAGTGTTGAATTAGGTATAGGACACGCTCATAACTAGAGAACCACATAAAACTCAGAAAAACCCAAAAATATTTTATATTGGTTTTCAAATAAACCATTGGTGGTGCCCCATAAAATATTTTACCTCAGAAAAGCTAAAAATTTCGACCTGGCGACTCCACTGGCCCCAGTAGGCCTATTACTCCTCTAGATCCCTAGATTTCCTTAAAGATTGTGTTAACCAGCCTTGAGGAAGTTTAGAAGCCTATTTATCCTACTACAGAAATCATTGTGAGAGGAAAAATTTTGAAAAACAATCCAAAAAACCTCTTCCTCTCTAAATTTTGAAAAACTGAAATTTAGCTTCACATAGGGTCCATACCAGATCCCATCCAGATCCTAATCCCCCTACCATAGTTGACAATCCAGAGAATATTTTGTGGCATACTTCTAGATCTGGAAATCCAACCACTGATAGGACCATCCTAAGAGCAAGATTTGTCCCTAAAGATCTTACAATTTTAGAATATCCTCACCTTGACTTACCTTACACAAAGAACCTATTCAGAAATAAGTCTGAAAGTGATTTAAATCAAGTTGATTTTGAAGCCACAAATTTCCAACAAAGCTTTAGCATGAGGCCTCACCTTCCACTCCACCTAATTCTCAGATTCTCCATCATTTAAAATCCTTCCTTAAATATGCTCATCATCAGTTTGCTGGCCCAAGTATTTTTTCCACTCCTATCCACACATCCATTGTTCAAAACACTCCATTTCAACCTGTTAGCCCCCTATAAATTCTTGACAAGCAAGCAGGGGGGCTAAATTGTTTTTGAGACTTCAAGGAATGCATCTCCCCTGAAGACACATCATCTTTGAAAGCCTCTTCATGTCCTCTACCTTGTGAGTTACTTTTACTGTTGTACCCATCCAAAAAGCCTCTCTGATTTTGAAAAATTTCATTCCTAAAGGCCTAGATTTGCCCTTTGTATCCCTGTGGAATGTCCCATTTTAACCTTTGTTTTCCCTTGTCAAATTCCCCTCTGATCCCCTAAATCCTCCCAAATTCCCCTTTAAATCCTACACACACCCCTTGTGTGGCCTAATTTCTTTTGTTTCCCTCTATCGTTAACCAACTCCGCCCTCAAATTGCATTAAAATGGGCCGAATAGCCATATTTTTCGTGTGTATAGGTTTAGCACCCTTTGGCTAGTCCAGAACCGCATTTCCCCCATATGCCCTAGCGCTAGAACCACCCACCAGCTAGGAAGGCACTTATTGCAGATCTGTATCGAGCGCATTATCAACCGTTCGATCAACCCGCGGATCCGATGGTCCGTATTTCACCCCCGGTGGTCCCCACGCCCGAGTACTATTCATAAACCAGCGATTTCCATCACACCGCGTTTGGAGGTTGGGCGGTAATTTTTGTTTCAGAGCGATTCCACTCAGCGCATGACACGTGGCTCCATGCACTATTCATAAACCGCCCTCCATCGCACTTTATCGTTCGGCCTTTTCCCCGGCGCAATATCATTGTGCGCTGTCCGATCTGAGGCAGGCCATCAAACGACAATCACTCCACGAAGTTGCACGGGAGTTAAACCAAGGCAACCGTACCCCTGGCCCACTGTCCATCGCCCTCTGACGTGTTCCCAGTCGTCGATCTCCTTTTGAGATCGAAAGATCCTGATTCAAAGTCAACCTCGCCACCACCACGTCTCGCCACATCACCATTCCACGTGTCTTCACCACATGTCCATTCAAAGGTAAATTTTCAATTATTTGCATTCAAATTTTGCTGTGCTGCACCCACTTCCTCCAGACCATGGTCCACTATTAAGTTGCATTTTCCACCATGATCCTACACTTTTCTGCCATCTCACCAGTCTGCATGGCCATTCTCGTCGTCCCCGTTGCATCCACCACCTCCATGCGTATTTTTCTTAATAATTTTTCATGTTTTTCATGTTTATCAGATGGTGAAAGACGCCATGATTACACAGTCTTTATTACAGTAGCAAAAACGCAGAAAGGACCATTTTTTCAGAGGCCGAAATCACAAAGAAAGCCTGGGAAGGAGCCATGACAAGACTTTCATTCAAGAACAGGGTTTGAACTCTGTAAAACCACCCCAGAGCCATTAAAAACACAGATTTCACTGACAAAGATAGAAATGGAGTAGCAGAGAGTTTAAGGCATGAAAATGAAGATCTTTGAGCCTTTACTCAATGCTTTAGAGGCAAAGTACCAGATTGAAGACATCATGGATCACACAGAGGGTACAGAGCGCATACATTAATATCAGGTTTTCTGCATCAGAAGAATGTTTTTCTCCATGAAAGGACACGGTACACATTATTGTTTCAGCCTACATTGTGTCCAAGTAAAGTTTTCCCCCCTGACAACAGTCCTATACTATCAAAAGCATTTGTTTCACAGTATGGAAGACCTTAGCATCATTATTCTACCTTTTTATTTATTCACCAGAGTACTACAGAGTACTGCAGCCAAAGTAAATTAGGGGCATACCTGGAGTAAGTAGAAGCTTGACGAAGACCACTCTTTCATCCAAAGAGTACCAGAGATAAATTCTTAGAATTTAAAACAGAACGAGGCCTCGGCCCTTTTTCTCTTCTGAGTTTAATGTTGCATTTAGTTTTTCACCTACCTTTTCTGCTCCACTTGAGCTATAAATTCATGAAGAAACTCATTGTAAAGGTTTTTGATCAGTTATCAGAGAATTGCAAGCTGTTTCTTTTGAGACATAGTCTCTATGCAAAGTTGTAAGATAGGCTGAGGAAGATGCTTTCTGACTGAGTATCCAGCTATTGGCAATGTTGTACTTGACTGGTGTTGATTTTTAATATGACAAGCACATTTCTTTGGATCCTGATCTAAAGTAGCGGTGATTTTTTTCTATCTCCATATTTGTGTTTAACTTGCATTCTATTTCATTTCATTTCTACTGGCTCGCATCAGAAATCTGGCATAGGATTTACCCTTGTTAGGTACCCTATGTTTCTGCTCTCCTTGCCTTTGATGTTTTATACTAAATGTGTTATCTAAGAGTTGATTTCAGTTGATTTAACCAGTGTAGTGGATGTTATTGCCTGCTAGCTGATGTATGAATTAAATGAATCTATTCTTAGATGTTCTTGTTAGGATTTAATTGAAATAATTGGGAACATTGGGAGGTCTAGAACCCTGTTTCTATCTCACTAGGATCCTTTTCAATTGATTGAACCTTCCTAATATCCCTCAAGCTGGAGGCCAAAGAATTGAGAGTTCAAAGTCTCTCTAAGATCTCAGGCCTTTAAATTTGTGTTCTAAATCTTTATTGTTTCCTCCTCCCTTACCTTTCCACACCACACTATCATATTTAAGATCCAATGTTTTAGATGACTAGCCTAACTGAAAGTCTGCACATTGAATAGCAAGTAAACCCTTTCCTAACTCCATTGCCCAATGGTCTTGAATGCTCCTTGGAATACTTCACCTCTACCTAAAATCCTCTTTGCTCATCCTTGTATTATATTGAACCCTTCTTTCCTGATAACCAACAACCAAAAAAACAATCAAACAAACAAAATCTGAGCCTTATAACTAGCCTAATATCTTAAACCTTTGACCTTCAAAGACATTACCTTTAACAATCATAGAGAGATCCCTCTGTAGACCTAGGAGGGATAGATCCTGAGGTCTGAAAGTGGTTTGATGTTGTCTCATCTTTTGGTCTTGCCAATTTGGCGAAAACATGGGAACCCCAAGATAATGGCGACTCCGCTGGGGATCTGAGAGCCTATAAACAATAACATTTGTCTGTCTCCCATTGTCATCACCAACATAATGGCGACTCCGCTGGGGAAAATCTAAGTACCTTCCATCTTATTACATCATAAGAGCCTTAGAAACCTATAATCTCTGGTTAGGTTGGCAGTTAAACACTCATATTCACAGATCAACCTCTATACCATTTGTTCTGTTTCCCCCACACTCTTAGACAGAGTCTGGAAAGGGCCAAGTAGCCTCCAGATCTCACACTCTTTCAGAGGTGATATATCTGGTAAAAGCCCTCCCAGTCAATCTCTGGTTAGAGTTTGTTGTGTTTGGACCCTTGAAAAGGGACATCTCATAAGCACTGTGGTGGACAGTGTACCCTCTAGAAGCATCCTAAACCCTCCACCTGGTGACTCCATGATTCCTAAACGATTCAAAGACTCCACTGGTGATCAGTAGGCCTGCTGATTATCTTGGTTCACATAAGACTCCACTGGGAGACTAGAGCCAATTACAACATCAGCCATAATAGAAGAAACAGGTAGGGTTAAGCTGCCTGGGTGGAAAACAACATTCTGGCTTCAAGAACCATTCACACAAGAGCTTATCCCAATCCAAAACCACCAAAAATATTTGACAACCCTGAGAGCATCATCAAGAGTTCTCCTACACCTAAAAGATCAACTATTTCTAGCCACATCCATAGAGCTAACTCTACACTAGAAGACTTTACAGCTCTATCAGACCCATTTTTTGACCTCGGCACTCAAAAAAGTTTACCAAGAACTAGGTCATTCAGTGTCCTAGACCAGGCAGATCTTGAGTTCCCTGGTTCACCACCTCAAAGTGGTAAACACCCTGGGGATAGACAAACCCCTCCATCTACACCTCCTGATATCCACTTCATTCAAAACTTGGGACTCAGTCATCCTAGATCTGCTCATCAGTCTTCTGCTGGTCATAGCATCCCTGTCATCCATATACCAGCTACTCAAGCCAAACCTTTACCTCATCAAAACACCATCATGGCAGCCTAGTATGCACCTCTGGTTTTACCCCAGCCTCTAGTACCCTTACCAAATGATTATCAATTAAATATCCCACACTTCACTACAAAGGAGTCTACCACGGCCCAACACCATGTAGATAGGATGGAAGATTATTTTGACTACATGGAAATAGATGATGATATAGTCAAAATGAGAATCTTTTCCCAAAGCTTAGGAGGTGATGTGAAGAAATGGTTCAAAAGCCTACCTCCTAATAGTATCCAAGATCTTCCTGCTTTATATCAGACCTTCATAAACAAATGGGAAGTTAAGGCCAACCCTCTCCAAATCCTAGCAGAATACAAGAACCTGAAAAGAAACATAGGAAAGAGTGTCCAAGACTAGTCTACAAGGTTTAACAGCGTTTATAATTCTCTTCCACCACACATGAAACCTCCCCTAGGTATGGTACTAGTGAAATACCCTGAAGGTCTAGATGATGACATGGCCTACCAGCTTAGGGAGAGGGATTACAACATGTTGGAAGACATGCAAAAAGGAGCAGTGAGTGTAGAGGCAAACCTGATTGAGAAAAAAACAAGATTGAGAGATGAGAAAAGGGTAACATACAGAGATGACAATGTAGCTTCCACGTCTGACCCAAATTATGATCGCATATCCAAAAACATGGAAAAGCTACAAAAAATGATGGAAAAAATGGTTGTCACAGTTAGTAACCAAAACAGAAGTCAAAATCATAACCAGAACCAGAACCTTAGAAGAAACAATGCCACTCCCAACAGACAAAGAGAATCAGATCAGCAAGTTATTCCCCCATTCCAAGAGAACTTTCTCGATGAAGATGAGGGAATCATAGAAGATTCTGAAGGGAACAGAATAAACATGTTTGAAGTGGAAAAATCAATCCACAACTATTCCATAGAGGAAGATCAACCCTCACCCTCGTATTGGGATGAGGAATGTTTTGAATCTGAGGATTACAGGTTAGGATTTGAAAATGCCATGATATAGGTCAGAGAACAATACGAACTTATAAGAAAAAAGAGCCTAGAAACTGCCAAACCAAAAGCTTCAGAGGTTACCATCAAGAAAAGGCCTGATAAAACTTCTAAAGTGACCGCAGAAAGTAACAAGTTAGCAGCTAAGAGTTCTGGAAAGAACAAAGAAAAAGACAACCAAAACACTGATAAACAAGGTAAACCAACTAGTAGCACCAACATTGCAGTTAGTGCTCCTGATAAAACTGTCATCAACATTGTACATAACGAGAATCAACACACTGATTCAACCACCAAGGCAGTGGCTAACAAAACAGAGTCGAGCATTCCAAAGAGTCAGTCCACTTTCAATCTGGAAAGTGAGATTGCAAAAATTAAAATCTCTGTACCACTCTCTGAGCTAGCCACTCAGGATGTATATAAAGGCTAAATTTTGAGAGCATTAAATTTAGGTGAGAACAATGACACTGTAAATCTGAGTGATGATCAACCTGCCCTTCTGTTTGGTCCAAAGATAAAGGAAAGTTTCAGGAAGGGGTAGTGCGCCCTTTTTATATCTGTCTTAATATCCATGATAAGATCTCCACAATGCAATGCATGATTCTAGGGCATCACACAACCTGATGCCTAAAGTAGTGATGGAAATATTAGGCCTAGAGATAACCCGCCCCTATAAATACCTATATTCATTTGACTCTAGTAGAGTAAAATGTCTTGGCCTGATCAAATATTTATGTGTGAGCCTTACCCAGATTCCAGCCAAGTGTATGGTCATGGATGTTGTGGTGGCCGACGTGCCACCCAAGTATGGCATGTTATTATCAAGATCATGGGGAGCCAAGCTGCAAGGAACAATGCAGATGGATGGAGCTTATGGTACAATCCTAGTCTTTAGCCAACTTAGAAGACTGTACAGAGGGGCACAAATGAAATTCCTAGTTAGTAGCCTCGAAAAGCCTGAAAAATCACCTTTATACTCTGTACATACAGACCTGGACTCCTTTATCCTTTGTAATGATGAATCCTCAGAAGGGTCAGAGTCCAAAAATAGAGATACAAACAAGGAAATAGAGCCCATGGACTTTAACATAATGACTACTCTAGACTCAGAGGAGAATGATGTGGAATATTTGAACAATGCACTGAAATGAAAACTCAAAGTGAACCAGAAACAAAATGCAGTCAACTGATCAGTCACCCTTCACAAACACATACACCACACCAAGAATGAAACGATGATAAACCCGAGAATGAAGCCTAATGGGAAATGAATTTCGATGGGTCATGCACCAAGAGAACTGCTGGGGCAAGAGTGTGGATACATAATACAGAGATTGATTACGCAGAGAGCCATACCTGTAACCTGCACTTCAAATGTACAAACAATATCGCAGAGTATCAGGCACTTATCCTAGGCTTAAACCTATTGAGAAAATTAGGAGCCCATAAGATAACTGTGCGTGGGGACTTTGAGATGATCATTAAACAGGTGAATGGTGAATACACAACAAAACATCCCAGGCTGAGAGCCTACAAAAATGATGCCATGGATCTATTGAAAACCTTTGTAGAATACGATCTGGTGTTTGTCCCTAGGAGTCAAAACTTCATTGCAAATGGATTAGCTTGCTTAGCTAGTTCATACCCTAAGACTCCAAGTGACCAGAAAATCATAATACAAACCAAATTCAGACCTGCAGTGCCAGACAATGACAAATTTTGGCAGGTCTTTGAGGGCAATAAACATAATGAAGATTTCCTGGTAGGTAGAAATGAGTTTGAATTTTCTGATTCGGACTCTAAATCTAACAGTAGCTGCCTAAGTGAAGAGTCCTCAGATGAGGAAGAACCACCCTGTAACATAGAAATAAACACTTTAAATGAACATATTGGAAATCCAAATGAAAAATGTAAAGACATAGATAGTGAAGAAGTAGAGGTGTTGAAGACCAAAGATAAGAACGTACCTTGAGGTCTAGCACCTTTAGAGGACCTTTTTGACTTTGATGATGTAGCATAAAAGCCCACTATAGAGCATGCAGACTCTGATGTCGAAGAATGCAACATAAGCACTAAAAATAAACCCAAGATGATCAAATTGGCTAAGTCCCTGCCTGCAAACATAAAAAAGAAATACATCGACCTATTCAAGGAATTCATTGATGTGTTTGCCTGGAGTTATGAGAACTTAAAGGCCTATGACACAAACATCATACATCATAAAATACCCTTGAAATAAAATCAGGAGCCCTTTAGACAGAGACTCTGCAGAATAAACCAAAAACAATTGTGTGCAGTGGAAAAAGAGATTAAGAAGATGTATGAGGCAAGTATAATTGTGCCTGTGAGGTTCTCTAATTGGGTATCAAACTTAGTGGCTGTGAGAAAGAAAACAGGGGAGATCAGGCTGTGTATTGATTTCAGGAATCGTAATAGAGCCTCACTCAAATAAAATTACCCTTTTCCAAAAATGGAACACATTCTTCAGAGGGTAGCAGGCTCAAAAAGGATCTCCCTGCTAGATGGTTTTTCAGGCTACAACCAAGTCTCAGTAATCCCAAAAGACCAACTCAAGACAGCCTTTACCACTCCATGGAGCACCTTTATGTATGTTAAAATGCCCTTTGGATTGATGAACGCTAATGAAACCTTCCAATGAGCGATGGATATAGCTTTTTCCGATGAGATAGGGCACTTCATTGTCATCTATTTGAATGATATAACAGTCTACTCCAAGACTGAAGAAGAACACCTGAAACATCTGAGAAAGGTCTTTGAAAAATGTAGAAGGTTCGGTCTATCATTTAATCCCAAAAATACTATATTTGGGCTCCAGGAAGGAAAGCTTCTTGGCCACATCATATCTGAGAAGGGGATTAGAATAGACCCACAAAGAGTTGAGGGAATACTACAAATCACACACCCGAGAAACATCAAGGAGTTACAGTCCTTCATTGGGAAAATTAACTTCCTCAAGAGGTTTATTCCCAACTTAGCTGAACACCTTAGGAATATGACAAACATGTTAAGGAAAGGTGTAAGAGTTAAGTGGGCGGTTGAGGCCAGGAAATATTTTGAATCAGTTAAAATTTCTCTCACCCAGGCTCCTGTCCTAATCAGACCAGATTTCTCAAAGGATTTCCTGATATTTTCATTTTCCTCCGAGCATACAGTAGCCGCAGTTCTGCTACAGAAAAATCTAGAGGGGATGGAACAACCCATTTCTTTCTTCAGCAAAGCTCTTAGAGATGCACCCTTGAAATACAACATAATGGAAAAATAGGCCTATGCTTTGGTTAAGGCCTTGAAAGACTTTAGGTTGTACATATTGCATTCCCACACCATAGCCTATGTGCCAAATATAGTGGTTAAAGACATCCTGTCCCAAGACCCAGATGGGAAGAGGGGAAAATGGGTTGCTGTGATCTTAGAATACGACCTTGAGATAAAACCCACAAAACTAATTAAAGGTCAGGGCTTAGCGCAACTAATGGCTAAATCAAATCTACAAGCCCTTGACATTAACATGGTAGATGCCTTGAGGAGAAATTTTGGAGCTCTCCTTGGTATTTTTACATTCTATATGTGCTTACACATCTCAATGCCCCTCCTGAACTATCCAAGACCAAGGCCAGATTATTAAAGCTAAAGGCCAGAAGCTATTGTATTCTGAATGAATGTTTATACTAGAAGAGTACAAACAACCTATTTCTCAAATGTTTTCCCGAGTCTGAAGAAGAAAGGATTAAACAAGAATTCCATGCAGAAGAGTGTGGAGGCCACCTGAACTGGAAAGCCACTGCAAACAAAATACTCAGAGCCATCTACTATTGGCCTACACTCTTCAATGATATCCATAAGATGGTAATTGCCTGCCACCAATGCCAGATTTTTGAAGGAAAAAGAAAACTCCTCCCCTTACCTCTACAACCCATCACTGTTGAAGGTCCCTTTATGCAATGGGGCCTAGAATTCATAGGAGAAATTTACCCTACTTATTCCGCACAACACAAATGGATCTTAACAGCCACAGACTACTTCACTAAGTGGATAGAGGCTATACCTACTAAGAATGCCACAGAGTCGGTCATCATTAGGTTCCTATAAGGCCATATCCTCTCTCGGTTTGGTTTTCCAAGAAAAATAATCATTGATAATGTTGTCGCTTTTGGATCCAAGAATATGGTTGATTTTTGTCATAGGTATCAAATAGCACTCGGTCATTCAACTGCCTATTACCCTCAGGGCAATGGATTAGCTGAATCATCAAACAAAAGCCTGGTGACTATCATCAAAAAGCTGCTGGAAGAAAACAAAAGTTCATGGCATAACAAGTTAGTGCATGCCCTGTGGGCTGACAGGCTTAAAACAAAGAATTCCATTGGCATGTCACCATATTAGCTTTTCTATGGAGAAAAAGTAATGTTTCCTACCAGCCTTGGGGTACCAGTGATTAAGCTGGTTCAAGAAATTCAGACAGAAGAAGACAATATGGTGAGAAGGATAAACCAAACGATCCATCTCCAGCAAACAAGAGAAGAGGTCTATAACAGAGCTATCAAAGTTCAGGAAAATATAAAAAGGTTGTTTGACAAAAGAACTAAGGCCTCTGATTTCAAAATTGGAGATAAAGTTCTAAAGTGGGACTCAAGGTGTTACACCATTTTTTGGTCATCTAACCTACTATCATTAGATGGACCCAAGTACAACATGTAAGACCAATTTTACCCTAAGTAAAATTGCCTTCACTATGTAAAATAACTTAATAAAACACATTTATTAGGTTGTTTATGGTCTAAACGGGAAACCCCAAAAGGAAATATTAAACAAACCTATATTTGTTTGATTTTCCTGGTCATGTTTAACCCAAAACAAAGAAATTAATTAGATAAATCTTTATTTATCTTATTATTTTCTAGGAATAATTATTTAAACCTTATTTAAATAATATTCCTTGTTAAATATGACTAAATCACCCATAAATAACTAAATAAATCATTATTTATTTGATTATCTTTTAACCACCTCCTTAAAATGATAAATAAACCATTTATTTATTTATTATTCACAAATAAAGGGATTTGACCCAAGTCAAATACTTTTTCCCTCCTTCAAATATAATAAAATATTCCATAAAAGGTGGATCTAGATTTGGCTAATGTTATTTTAATCATGCACCAAGATCTAGAATGACCCAATATTTTGTTATAAATAGGAGGGTTTTTCCTACCATTCTTCACTTTTTTTTGCCTATGAGATCACTCTGGATCTAAACTCTTGGTCTGACTTTGAACCATTATCATTGTCATATTTTCCATTATTTGCTGTGTGAGCTCCCTTTGAGTTCTATCTTTGTCTGGGTTTTCTACACCAACAGGAGAGAGAAATGCTAGATCTAAAGTGCTGAGGACTTCCAAGAACCCATCCCATTGAGGAGAGTTGGAAACACCTTCTTGTTTTCCTCCCAGGTGCCCTTAATACAAAAAATTCTTTCAAAAATTGTTCTTGTCTTGTCTATTGGATATATGGATCAAAACCTTCTTTTTACTGCTTAATGTCTTTTTATGCATAGATCTGGTTTCTACAGCTCTTGTCTTGATCAACTAACTGCAGATTTGAAGATATTGGCATCCATATTTGATTTTAGGGCTATTAGTTATGCGTAGCTAAAGTGGCATTTTTCGTACACTTCGACAAAAGATTCATACTAACAATTGGCGACTCCACACGGGTTTTCAATTACGACCGCTGTCGTTTTTCATATTCCTGCATATCCAGCTACTTCAGACCCTAGGGTTTCTTTTCAGCTTTTTTTTCCTATTTTCATGTTTTTTTTCACCTATAAAACCCTAAAACATTAAAATTTCTAACTTCCGTGTGTTTCTGGCCCTATTGCGCAGGTGACAGACATCAACCGCAACTGAGACGGCAACTTTTCCGGAAATCTGCCGCTGGGACACCCGGAGCTTCAGGTCGCACTTTTCAGCCCAAAACCTGTGACCTAGACCTCCAGGTTGCACTTTTCAACCCAGTATCTATGACCTGCACAGAAAATAGGTCAGAACCTGCGACCTGCCAATTTTTCTGCTCTTTTTCTGCAATTTTTCTGGGTTTTTCTGAAGCTTCTGTCAGGGTTTTCCAGCCTCTTTCTCAACCTGTTTCGACCTTTTTTTGATCTGTTTTTCTCATATAAGTGGGAAAATAACCCCCTAGGGCTTCAGTACCCTCCACTTTTGGTGGAAGAGTTTTAACTGTTTCAGGTGTCTGTTTTCAGAGTTTCAGCCGCCCCTTTTCCAGATCTGATACCTCCTTTTCAGATCCCTTTTAATCAGCTCTCCTCCCTTTCAAATCACCTCATGAAGTTTTGTTTGGATCTACCTTTAGGGCCTCCTCCTTGCCCCTTCTGCTTTTTGCTGATTTCCTCCTTTTTTCCAGCCACCTTGCCTCTGCCTCTTGGCTGTGATATGCACCTCTTTTCAGCAGCTTTCTCCTTTAGATCCCTGTCCCTTTCGACCCTAGATCTATTGGCCTCTTTTTAGTGCGTTTTGACTAGTTTTTTCCCCTATTTTAGATTAGTTTTGAGAGACCCACCTTCTTGGGTTGGATCGATGCACTAGTAGCTGTTAATTTTCTTTTTTTCAGCATTATATACTATTTTTTGCAGCATTATTTTCAGTTGCGCAGCACACTTTTTCTCTTGCTCTCAAAACGAAAAGGGTTTAAAAAATTAAAATTAACGCACGCCACACACTCACCCTAAGCGAAGAAGAGCTTGGTTTACACCGCCAGGCAAAGACTTTAAAATCAATTGACACTGCACCTTTTTGCCCTTGTTTCGACATTGTAATCACTTGATTCTGCACCTCCATGCCTTTGTCAGTCGTTCTTCTTCCCCTCGTGTCATGTTTGTGTTGTCACCATTGCGCCCCCAAAGCGCACATCCCGGAGACTTCTTGGCATTCACCCTCAGTTTCCGGTCGGTCGATCTACTCCTTCCCGCCGTCGTCGAGTTAGTCCTCCTTCAATTCCGCACTCCGAATCCTCTTCTGATTCATTGGGTTCTCCTTTTACTTCTGGTTCTCCCCCTATCACCTTCACTATGTCTGGTCTAGGGCCTAACGCTAGCGGTAATCCCGGCCCTAATGCTGGGACTACTACTAGCGGAACCACCACAGGAACTACCTCGGCTGCACCTTTGCTCCCATACATGGCAAGCCTCAGCCTCCCCGATTTCAATCAGTTGATCAATGACCCTATCCGCCACAATGTTGGTTGGCCTGCTATGCCAACCAAGCTCCCCTCCGACATCCCTAAGTTTGAAGGCCTTGTTGGAGAAGATCCAACCAACCATGTCCAATCTTTCTACATGTGGTGTTCCTCCAATTCCATTACCGATGATTCCATCCGTCTTCGGTTGTTCCAACGCACGCTTACCTGCGAAGCTTCTAAATGGTATGTTGACCAAGCCAACTCTTCCCATACCACCTTTGCGACCATTGCCCAAGCATTTTTATCCTATTTCCAGCTCCCTCTCCGATACGATACTGGGACAGAGCTTTTGACTTCTTTCAAGCAAACCTCTTCGACCCGCCTTTCCACTCATGTCCAGGAATGGCGAAGAAGACGAAGCTTATGTCAAGCTCCCCCCTTTGAAGATCGGGTTTATATGGACTGGTTCCTTCGCACTCTCTTACCTCCCATTGGCAAAGATGTCGCCTCCCATTTCCCTCAAACCGAAGAAGCCGCCCTCCAAGTAGCCTTGAAATATGACTTGATCTACGCTCAGTCTGGTTATGTTTATACCGTCCTTCCTGACCTCCCCAGGCCCAGTGGCGCCAATGCCCCGGGGGCATCTCATTTCGCCAACGGTATCGTTGGAGCCGTTTCTCATCCGTATGCTCAACCTCCTATGGGCTATGGTCTCCCTCCGGGAGGGGCCAGCACCTCTAGCACTTTTCCCCCTCCAGGTAGCATGTATCCATGATACGGCATGCCTCATCCTTTTGCCCAACCTCCTGCTTACCTCAATGTTTCCCAACCTAACCATTATCATTATCCGCAGCCTGGTGTGCCAGCTCCTCCAGCATATGTGCTTCCACCTCCCTTGCCTCCTCCACCCCTGCAACAGCACCTACAACTCCCTCCAGGGCAAGTATTTTCACAGCAGGGCACGACTAATCCCCTTTCTTCTCAAAGAAGGCAGAGAGGCAATCCAAATCAATCTGCCCCTGGTACTCGCGGACCCAATCCTCAAGGTATTGACCCTAACACTGCTAACCAGCAATAGGGCACTCATCCCAATCCGGACAGGCCTCTTCGCACAAATAAGCCTTATTCGTGTTGCGTTGTTTACGGTCATTACACCCACGATTTTCCCCTCTTACCACAGATGCGGCAGATGTGGGAGTCTCAAGCCATATTGTGAGGACAACATGCCTCCCCTCATGCTCCCCCTAATGTGACCACTACTCAACCAGCTGTGTTTACTGATCCTTTCCCTCAGCAAGGATTCTTGGCTACCCAACCACCTGACGGACAGGTCGCCCCTCAACCTTCCCCTTCTAGTTCCTACGATTACCAGATCCTCATGATGAACTCTGATCCATCCCCAACCGTCGACCTTCACCTTCAAACTCGGGCTCGCCAGTACCCCAAGCCTTCCACTCATTCTGCCCCCGAGTCCCCTTCTTCCGGTCCTACAGAGCCTCTTTCGACATCCAATGGTCCCTTACATATCCCTCAACCCAAAGTTGAGGTTCATACCAAGATTCCTAAGGGACCATTACGTCGAAATGCTGCTTCTAGTCGAGCTGCTCATTCGTATAGCATAGTAGATGATTTGGCGCAATCTCCTGCTACCATTTCCACATTGGAACTCCTCCAGTCGTGCCCTTCCCAAAAGAAGGCTTTGCTATCTGCCGTGGGCGCTGTAGATCCTGCTGATGACCAAATGATTGTTTTCGATGCCCATCAATCAGAACATCCTCCTCTTCCTGCTTCCGTCGCCTTCCAAATCCCAGTCAAAATCCGAAATGCCAATGTTTTTCGGTGCATAATTGATGAGGGGGCATCCACCTGTGTGATGTCCGCTTCGGTTTGGAAGCAACTCGGATCTCTTGATTTTGCCCCTTCCACGATCACCCTTCAAGCGTGGGACGGCCACGCCTCCAAGCCCATTGGCCTTTTTCGTAATTGTCCTATCACCCTTGCCGGTAAGACTATTTGCATTGACGTCGAAGTCATCGACGCCCCTCTAGACTACAACATTCTATTGGGGCAAAGCTACACCTATGCCATGTCTGTTGTCCCATCTGCGATTTTTTGCAAGATGTCTTTTCCTCACAATGGAAAGATAGTCACCATCGACCAGTTGACTTATCATGAGCCACCGTCTCAGACCTCCCCAGAGACGACCATCTCTTCTGTAGCCAATAAGCAAACCGTCGATTCCTTGACCAGTGTCTCTCCCGGCGTCTACAAAGACTCCTCCCTGCTTGGAACTTTCCCTGGTCTCCATTCTCCTCATATCTCTGATCCCAGCTTATCGAATGTTTGCATGATGAAATCGTCTCGGGCTGCCCTTAAGCGACCCACTTCGGCTAGTCAGCAACCTCAGACTCAACCTCACCTACTACAACCCACTCCTAGCCATTCATCTCAGCCAGCCAGACCTCCTCCTTCTGGCCCTTATCCTTCAGCTGGTATCTTTGAACCCCTCTATCCTCTCGGGTCGGTTCCCCCAGGCCTCAACCAGCTCGGAGCTGTACCTCCTGGTCATTATCCTGCCGGTCAGATACCTTTCCTGGCTCCTCCTCACGGAGTCTACACGGTCCTTGTCATGGCCACCCTCTCTCTTCCTAACCTGACCCTGGGCATACCTGTCTGGTACCTTGACCCTCCAGCCGCTACCCCACCTAGTCACCCCAAACCCTATCTTGCTTTGACACTGGTTCAACCGGTCCCCCTCGCTTCTTCCATTGCTACCATTTCCCTCGCACCTCCCCAGGACCCTACCCCTGTGGTGACAGCTCCAGGAAAGAAAGGCAAAGATCGCAAGGGGGCATCCAAAGACAAGGCCACCCCGATTGACCCAGCTCCTCCTCCGCCCACAAAGCCTTGCGCCTTGTGTGATGTCGTTGGTCATGCCACCCATACGTGTCCTGAGTTGCCCCGCATTCAACCCATGGTTAAAGTCGCGTTCCCTGAGTCTACGGTCTCCGACCCTTCTCTTCCGTCCTCGTCCGTAACCAAGAACCCAAAAACTATTCGCACTAGCAAACCCTGTGCTTTGTGCGGTGTCCATGGCCATTACTCCCACCATTTTCCTCACCTGACACATTACCGCGCCTCTTTAGAAGTAGTCCGAGAGTATGAGTTTGAACAAAATCAGTTTGCCTCTCCCATACTTGCGCAGTATGCTTTAGGTCAACTTGAGGATCCCCCCGCTCCCTTTGACATTCCCCCCCTGATGTCCAGATGACGGAGTCTACTACCACCATTCTCTACCTATCATCCTCCGTGAGACCCTTGGAGCACATTCCCCTTGAATCCTCCCCTGTTGTTTCGTTTGACCCCCCTTCAGCGACCACCCTGGGCTCCACATATTTTAACCATTTGTTTCCATGTTCTTCTGTCATTCCCCGTGACGATCCACATGCGAGCCTTTCTTCCCCTACGGATGATTTAAGTAACTTTTCCGTGTCATGTGGTTTCCCTTCCACTCTTCCTCCCCTCTTTTTCCGTCCGGATGCCTCCTTGGGAACCTTTTCCACCCTTAACCTCCTCCTTTCCGCCCATACATGAGATAACACCACTCGTATCTCTGTTGACCTCTGCAGCCCGAGTCCCAGCCACCCCTCCTCTAGCACCCATATACCACCATCTAGTTTGTATATGCGTCGTATCCATCTTGCCCATCACACTCCCTCCCGCAGTTGCCGCTCGATGTCTACTATACACTCATGCTGTCGTCATTGTCCCTCCTCCCCCCATTTGTTGTCTTGTAACACTATTCCGCAGGACCTCCCATCCCCACCCTATATCGGTTACGCCGATGGTACAAGTCGTTACTCCCGGAATCTAGCCTCGGCAGGCTGGGCCATTTTCACCCCCTTGCATGCCCTTGTATTCTCAAATGGGGTCTGCATTGGTACTGCCACCAACAATCAGGCCGAATATGATGCAGTGCGTGGTCTCTTAGCCGATGCCCTCTTTCATCACATCCTCCATCTGCATGTTCGTTTAGATTCCCTACTTCTTGTCATGCAACTAAATGGTGTCTATCATGTGCGTAATCCTGTGCTGTTTAGATGATATTTACGAGTGAAACTCTTGATATGTGAATTCGAAACCATAACTTTCACCCATGTACCTCGAGAACAGAATCACTATGTAGATAATATTGCAAACCATGTTCTAGATTGGAATTTATCACACGCATTTCATACAAGACAATAACATTCATAATCATTAACAAATATGCATATCCATAATGTGTGTCGCAAAACATGTGTTTAGAGTCCATCTACTCTGATACATTTGACATGCCCATAGCATGTTACAGAAAACTAAAAACTGGGGGCACCACCTGCCCCTACATACACACTAGGGGGCACCACCTGCCCCACACCTAATCACTATCTGGCAGATCCCGAGCCAATGGCTCTACTCCTGGAGCCTGTAGATCACGTATCCCCTGACCGGCCATCACCATGCGCCGCATGACACCTCGCCATTCCGAGGGTAGACCAATACATGGCTCTATGTACTGGTCGTCTAAGTCTTTCCACCCGCGCTCTGACACTCCGGTCAGCAACCTCTCGCATCTACGGCGGATGTCCTCCAGAAGGGCGGTCACATCCTCATTATGCGCTGCTCTCGACCCACTCGGACCTACAGCTCCAAATGCTGCCGGTCGTCCCATATATCCAGCTATATCTGCATACCAAAAGTACATGAATCAGTACCCTATCTACTATTCATTAACTTTAACATGACCAAAAAAGACTAGTTACTTGTCACTTACCATCGGGTCCCCATACTCGACCAGGCGAAAGTGGTAGGTCCGGATCACCACAATAACTCATCCCACTATAGGGATAGTCGTCTATGTATAATGGCATCTGATCCCAATGGGCAAATAACTCAGGTCGAAACACCCGTTCGACCGCCCCTCCTCCTCCTCTGCACAGTAGGCGCCCCCACTGGCGCATCCTGGGCTCCCTCGGGCCCCCATCTGGGAGCTGTATACAAGGTCGTAAGGTCGGGATCTTCTCAAAAAAGAAGGAACACAATAAAGTCTCATATGAGCAATCGTGGTTCACTTGCCGCTTGCCCAGCGACAGCTGTCATTTTAACAACACCAACATCATTTGGGCCCACCCATAGTAGGTCCCACTCAACACACTCTCCACAATCATCATCTGCCCCCCAGTGATGTGATGGAACGCCTAGTTGCCCAGGATCCACAGCACCGCTGCGGTCACTGCACGGGTCTCTAATCTCTCTAAGTCCCCGATCGATATCCGAGTCCCTTTGACTTGGAGACCCGGTCGAAAATGTCGCTCCACAAACTCCATCATGTTCCGCCCCCGCGATAACACTGGCTGCGTATTTCCCACCATCCCAAGTGGCAGGAGACCAGTCAGGAAATACAGGTCCTGGACTGTCAATTCGATCCTGTGCCCCTGCACTATAAAGACCTCATTATCTGGATCCCAATAACTAACAATTCGGGCTAACAAGGGCTCCCCAGCTCTCATCAAAGGGTTCTCCAAAAAATTTAGAACCCCAAACCTGGCCAAGACACGACGGACACCCTGATCTATCTAGATCTCTATCTGTAATGTGCCCAGGTCTCTCTCTCTCTAGTTAACCCGTATATCTGCCATAGCTTCACAAAAACATCATCTTTGACAGTATACAGATAGGAAACACTGTAACCAATCACAAAAACCAAAATCTTAGCCCTAACACAGCACTGAAATCCCCTTCATCCTCCAGGTCACACTTTTATGCCCAATCCTGGGCCAGGTCGCAGTTTTTGGCTCAAAACCTGCGTCCCAGGTCGCAGTTTTTGGCCCAAAAAGTGCGGCCCGGCCGTAGAGATGAAAGAGGGTCTATTTTTGAGATTCTGGGCCCTAATCTGAACTTTCAATCCATCAAAATGAAAGAGTAAGGTTAGGCCTTTGACTTGCAACTGACGGATCTCGATTCCAATGGTCGGTTTGTCTGCTACGCTTGCTGCAAGATTTAGGGCCTTCTCTCCTCTCTACATTCACCATAGCAACACTAGCAAATGAGTGGATTTGGAGGGAAAACTTCCTTGTTAAAAGAGAACCCTTGTTTCTTCTTTTGCATGTTGCGACCATACCGTAGCTCCGTTTGACAAACCGTCCACACCGTTGGAAATCTCTCACTGAGCCCTCAAATGGGTATCTGTTAGTTTTTTCTTATTTGATACTTCACCAGGACACATTTTGTCCAAGATGGGTCACTTCACCTCCACCCAAAATCGAATTTCCTCACTTACAACACTTGTACTTGGGGCACCACTTTACCTCCATACTTGTCTTTGTTTGTGTCGATTTTCGTCATGAGATATCATCTTGTACTCATGTTTTTCGGGTCCCCCATGGGCTCTTTTCTATGTGGCAGCACCATCGAGTCGCCCTTGTTTAGAGCATCCAAGTTGAGTCATCATCACATTCATGGAGTCTATCCCGAGTCCCTTTGTACCCCGCTATAGTCCTCCATCCTTCATTGCTTGATCCCTCTCTTGTGTCGCACATTATGGCTTTCAGTCCCACTGTCCCCTATCCCTCATGATATTGTGTCAGTCGCTGCCATGTCATTCATGCCCTTTATGCTCTAACAAGGGAAGTCGTCCATTCGCTACTCAGTCCCCTCCATTTCATCATCATCATTGGTATTAGTCTGTCAGTCGCTCTACTATTTTCTCTCATGCCTTAGTTGAGGATCTCTCATTGCCTCACCTATGGCGGACCTCCTTCTGTCGACATCAGCTCCTTCATTCCAGAAGACAGGTCTAGAGGGCGGTGTACCTTGGTTCCATCTTCCACTCTTGTTCGGTGCCTCGGATCAGGCAAAGGGATCTCTCATTTCCCTTTGACTTGATTGTTTCTCCACTCCAGCTCCTTTCAGCATGACCGAGATCCGTATACTTGATGGTTCAGTGATACAGCAGCAGCTCTTGATGATTCCTGGGTGTGTGTGAGATGTCTCAACCCTCATGAGGGGGTGGCCCTGCAGGTAGCCCCCCACATGCCCTGATGACCTCCTCCTTGCAGCCTTCGATGCAGCTCCAGATATTTGATGATGTTGGCCTTAGCCACTTGCAGCGCCTCTTTGATTTGCATGTATCAGTCAGATTTTGTGAGCCCTTCCCCATTTACAGGGGGCATTTGGGTTGTACTTGTATCTCATATACTCAGATATTATTTGTATCAGTCCTGGCTGTTATCCCAGGCACAGCATGTATGTGGGATTCCTCATTGTATTTTTATCTGGCTCATGATTATGCCGGCTGTACTTTATGGTTCGGTCCCTTGTTTACTAGACACACTATTCTTTTGTACTTTGTCTCGGCGGGCATAGGTATGCCTCCCCCGCCGCCTTTAGCACAGGTACCTTCTCATAAAAAGAGACTTGTTGCACCTGTAAGTCTCGTCTCCTCAGGGTCTAGTTCTTCAGCACATTATTCTACCTCACATCTCTCTCTCTGACTTCCCTTTTGATGTCTGGTGATTGAGTTCTTACAACGTACTTCGGTCATACGATTTGCTCCTAACACTCGCACGCTGGGGGGCAATCTGTTACACCATTTTTTGGTCATCTCACCTACTATCATTAGATGGACCCAAGTACACCACGTAAGACCAATTTTACCCTAAGTAAAATTGCTTTCACTATGTAAAATAACTTAATAAAACACATTTATTAGGTTGTTTATGGTCTAAACAGAAAACCCCAAAAGGAAATATTAAACAAACCTATATTTGTTTGATTTTCCTCAAGGAATAATTAATTAAACAATAATTTAATTATTATTCCTGGTCATGTTTAACCCAAAACAAAGAAATTAATTAGATAAATCCTTATTTATCTTATTATTTTCTAGGAATAATCTTATTTAAATAATATTCCTTGTTAAATATGACTAAATCACCCATAAATAATTAATTAAATCATTATTTATTTGATTATCCTTCAACCACTTCCTTAAAATGATAAATAAATCATTTATTTATTTATTATTCACAAATAAAGGGATTTGACCCAAGTCAAATACTTTTTCCTCCAACAAATATAATAAAATATTCCATAAAAGGTGGATCTAGATTTGGTTAATGTTATTTTAATCATGCACCAAGATCTAGAATGACCCAATATTTTGTTATAAATAGGAGGGTTTTTCTTACCATTCTTCACCTTTTGTTGCCTATTAGATCACTCTGGATCTAAACTCTTGGTTTGACTTTGAGCCATTATCATTGTCATATTTTCCATTATTTGCTGTGTGAGCTCCCTTTGAGTTCTATCTTTGTCCGGGTTTTCTACACCAACAGGAGAGAGAAATGCTAGATCTGAAGTGCTGAGGACTTCCAAGAACCCATCCCATTGAGGAGAATTGGAAACACCTTCTTGTTTTCCTCCCAGGTGCCCTTAATACAAAAAATTCTTTCAAAAATTGTTCTTGTCTTGTCTATTGGATATATGGAGAAAAACCTTCTTTTTACTACTTAATGTCTTTCTATTCATAGATCTGGTTTTTGCAGCTCTTGTTTTGATCAACTAACTGCAGATCTGAAGATATTGGCAGCCATATTTGATGTTAGGGCTATTAGTTATGCGTAGCTAAAGTGGTATGTTTTCGTACACTTCGACAAAAGATTCATACTAAAACCCACCAAATGCAAAGCCTTTTTGACCACTCCTTGATCCAAATTATTATCTTACACCTGCTGGAGCAACAAGGGATCCCTTGGGAGGTTTTTATATCTCATGATGTGTTTTCCAATCCCCAAGCCTTCATTCTGCAAAATTTTCCCTCCACTTCACATCCACCTACCTCCACTCCTCCTTCATCTCCACATATTCCTTCTCCACAAAGAGATTCACCTCATATCCCTTCTCCTAATGTATCAAATGAAGGAGCTGAAAATAGCCCTAATGAGGGGCAAACAAATGACAATGAAGAGGATAAGAGCAGTGAAGCAGAAACTGAGGTAGAAGAAGAAAACAATGATGATAGCAGCAGTGAGAAAGAAGGTGATGACAACATAAATGAGGAGGGAGATGAAAGTGATACAAGGGAAAAAAAAAGTGATACAAATACAAAGCTTAGTAAAGAAGATGATGAGGAAAGTGAAGAAAACAATGGGGCATAAACAGAGCCTAATGATGAAGAAATTGATGATGACATAAAGGAAGAAGATGAACATAGAATCCTTGAAGGGAAAGACAGTGATGGAGAGGAGTAAAACAGTGACAATGATGACACTCATAAGACAATATCAAATGCAGAAGATAGCATTGATGATAAGAAACATGATAGCCAAGGGGATTATGAAAAGAAAAATGAAGATGACAATCAGGAGGAGGATGAAGAAGACAGCCAAGAGGATGATGGTTTTGAACATGACAGTGAGCCCAATCACAGTGACAAAAGTGCTAAAATGGATGAAGAAGGTGAAAATCAAGAGACAGAGGGAGAGGATGAAGAAATTGAAGATCAAGAGCATACCAATGATGAGGCTGAAATAGAATTTGAAAATCAAGGCATTGACCAAGACAATGACACAAATGAGACAATTATTGACAAGCAAGGAAATATTCATGGCATTCATGACAGCTATCATGACTGTCATGACACTAATCAGCCTCCAAATGACCAAGAAATCTAAAGTGATAGGGAAGAAATCCTTAGTGAAAGACAAAGCCAAGATGTCAGTGAAGAAAATAGTGAGGAAATCAAGGATTTTGATGAGGTTGAAGGTCAAGAAATCAATGACCTAATGGTGTATGAAGTCACTCATGAAAGCCATGACAAAGCTGAAAATCTTGAGACTTCATCAAGGATCAAAGCACCCTCATCACCCCTCTCACATGCACCTACCACAGAGGCAAAAGAGATGTGTTTGCTGCCTCAAAAAGGAAAAGGACCATCTCTCCTCCAGCTATCAAGAAAAAATACAAAGGAAAGGAAAATATGGACAAGGGTGAGCAACAATTCAAGGTAAGAAAAAGCAAAAGGATCAAGAAGACTTCTCAAGTGCCTCAATTCATTGATTTAGGCAGTGACGTCGAGGAAAAGGAGATGAACACAAAATTGCTTCTCTTGGAGAAAGATGCTCAGCTTTAGGAGTGGGAAAGAGACTTTGAGATGGCACAACGTGTCATCCACTATTACAAAGAGGAGCACAAGAATTTCAAGGAGGTGAAGAGAAGCCTTGCCTTACAAAAGAAAATGGCAAAGAATTATGCAAGGAAGAACATGCATGCATGTGCCAAATTGAGGAAGGCCCTCGTTGAGCTTGAAGACCTAAAAAGATCCATAGTGCAGGAAAAACTTGGAATTTTGGCTAAGGCTTCTCAACAGGTGTCCAAGACCTCTTGAGGGACCTCTCCACAAATTTTGAGGCAAATTGGACAACTTTTTGTTTTTTCCAAATTTTGAAGCCTAGGAGCGCATCACCCTAGGCGCTACACACAACATTGGTGCATCCTCATCTCTCAAAGTTTGCATTTTCAGACTTCTCACATCAACAAAAGTCTGCTCACCAAGTTTTAGATCATTTGGAGCATTTTTATCCCCTCAAAAGATCAAAACACATCAAAAATTTGACCGTTCTGCCTCATTTTCAGACTAGGCGCTGTGCACAGAGCAGTGTTGGGAAAAATTGTTTTTTGGATAGGTAAATGGCATCCATTTAGCACAACTCAAGAATTTCTAGAAATTATTCTCATCATGCTTTCCAACGAGTCATCACAGAGCCAAATTCGATATCGGGAAGGGGTCCAAAAATCAGCTACAAGAGACCTCATTTTCTACTGAAGTGGTGCTACGCACAAAGGTTGCCTAGTGTGTTTTGGACCAAAGGTGAAAAAAACACACTCATTTATTTCAAATAGATATTTTTGAGTTTTTTTGAGGCAAATTAAGCTAGAATTAGGTGCAAATAGTTATTTTAGCGTTTATTTCTTTGGATATTATGTGCCTTGGGCCTTCCATGGTCTCTTGGCCATAAATGATATTTATGACTATATTTGACATTTTCCTACCACATTTAGGGTTTTAGTCCTCATTTTCTCAATAAATAAAGCATGGTGCCCCTATGTATTTTGTTGGCATTTGATGAGCTTGAAGAGCAATATACATGGTTTCATGAGCTTGGAGAAGAAATTGGTTTTGTGAAGTGGATGAATGCCTTGTTTGCTTGGATGATGGAGAAGCTTGTTTAAAGGATTCCACAGCTTGGTGAATGGTGATTTTTTCCTAATTTGTCTATTGTTTCATTTGTTATCATTATGTTTCATATTTCTTAGCTGCTATTAAACAGAAAAGTATAGATTGAGACATGTTCTTTGAGGCACCTCAGTCCTCCTGTTTGTTATAGCCTTTATGTTTTCTCTTTTGGCCATCTTAAGGAATTCTTTACTGCTCCTTAGGTCCACCAATTTTTTTTTTTTTGTTTCATGTATGGTTAGTATGCTAGCTTACAAGTAATATTCATGGTATGCCCAGCTTATTTGAAGTTTTCAAAACCCTATCTTGAAGCCTTTTTGTGAAATATTGATTGTTAGGGTAAGTCAAAGATGTCTCGTTCAAAATTTCCCTTTGTCCATGCTTGTCAACTTGTTTCAGAGTTCCCAATAGATTGAAATATGATGTTTAGGAGTTACCTCTTCATTAATTAAGTTATTTGTTTAAATGTTGTATGTTTTCCCAAAATCTGAAGGTGAATTTCTAAAGTTAGGAGTTCTAATGCTTCTATGTTTCACTGGAATGTTCCTCTTATATGTTTATCAGTTTGAGTATTGTTCAATGAGATCAATGGTTTTCCCTACCTCATGATTTATGCTTTAGATTATATATGTGTAATACCTCTTAGTCTTCTCCTCAACTTAATGTTCATTACACCATCATACATCACTTTAAGGATCCATTGACCTTGCTAAATCGGGCCTACAATACACTATGTTTCATAATTTAGACACTCTTGACTTTCACTTGACTCCATAGCCCAATGGCTTTAACATACTCTCACTCCACCTATTTCATTTGACCATATTTTGCAACCAAAACAATCAAAGAACCCTACACCTAACAACTAGCCTAAAATCAAAACCCTAGAGCGAAAAGAACACATCCTTTGCACCCAATAGAGAAATCCCTCTCTGAGTCCAGGAAGGCTAGGTCCTCGGACTCCAAAGCTTGGTTCCATGTTACCCTATCATTTTTTTTTCCAATCTGCCAAATCACGAGACCCTAATGAAGAGGATGAATGTAAATAAGAGAGCTTATCCTAGGGAAAACCAAACAGTCCCTCAAAACAAAAATCAAAATCAGAACCAAAATCAAAACTTTAGGATAAATCCCCCTCAAATTAGACAAACAGGTCTTGATCGGCAAATCAGAATTCCTTTCCAAGAAAACTATGCTAATGAAGATGAGGGGGTAATTGAAGAAATAGAGTAAAACAACATAAATTTAATGGGAGTGTAATATTCCAAAATTAGCATGCAGCTAATTGGAATATTGATGTTTTATGATTTCACTTAGGAGATAAATAAATGGGTAAGGAGGCCCATACATTTCAGAAATATGAATAAAATCGCTCACAGTGTGAAAATGGATAGTCATAAGAGCTGGATTTCACACCCTCGTGTGTGAAAAGGGGCATTTGCATGTGGACAAGGTCAAGTTGACCAAGTCAACAACGCTGGGATAGAAGGTGGAGATCATTGTTTGAGACAACGCAGAGATAGTGGGAGGAAGATTCCTTGGTGGAGGAAACCCTAATGAGTGGGACCCAAGGTGAGAGGGATTCCATTTTTATAAAAGGAGGGCGATGCAGCCATATGAAGACATGTAATGGATTATTGATTTTATGATCTGGTTAGACTATTTTACATTCTCTTGTTGTTTAGCAGAGTTGTTGTGCTGCTTAGCACAAGGAATTCCTATTTAGGATTTCCTTCTCCTTTCAAGAGAGGCCTCTTGAGGGATCTTGTACTTCATTTCTCCACATACAGGCTTAAGGCCAAGCCACCTGCTTTAGCTACAACGTTATTTCTGCTAAAGGATAACATTGTGTTGCAGGGTGTTGGAGTGGAGGTTCCACAACACCACTTCCGAAGCTTATTTTTCAGAGGAGGAAGCCTTCTTTCCTTTGGAGGATCAGTGAGGAAGCATTTGATCTGAATGCACTATATTTGGCATCAGGCCAACCATTTTCCATCAGCTACAGTGCAGTCCCTCTCCTTGACTGTGTTATTTTCAATGAGGGTTGCAGTGATTGTTTGGAGGGTGATATCTTCAGTGTTAGGATCAGCCTTTCACTTGGAAGAATCATTGGAGGAGGTTTTTTCAGCTTGTGCATCATCAACATCCATCTCCATCCAATTCTTCAGTTGCAACTGCTACTCAGTCTTGAGACTGCAACTTCGGCATTTTTTCCATTTTGCATATTTCAGCCAATCCTTCTAGGATTGTCTTGAAATTGTGTTTGGGAGCTTAGATCTTCACTCCCAACATTGTATGAGCCATCTATTTGCAGATGTATGTTATTTTACATTCCCATGTAGCAGTGTACCATCTATGATTGCGTTGTACATGTTCATGAGCATCCTGCAATACAGCAACATTTCACTTTTGGCATATGTATTGATGGGAGGTTTGTTTGCCTTGATTCTTTGAGTTTTATTGCTATTATTTGCTGCTAATTTACATAATAAATTGGCTCCATGGTCTCCATACATTTTGGTATGATATTATTCATTGCTATTTCCAGTTTTGTGTTCATGTATTGCTGCATTCCCCATTTGGGATATTACAGTGGTATCAAATCATAATCTTGGCTCAGCCTATGGAATCTCAGCCAATATGCTATCAAGAAGACAAGAAGAAGAAAATATGAACAAAAAATACAAAAAAAATACTCCATCCTTCGGAGGGAGAAAAGAGGAGAGACTTCCAAAGTTTATTTCTCAAACTTTGCAGAGCATTCATGGAGATC
The DNA here is from genome assembly GCA_034641835.2 of Pinus albicaulis. Lineage (NCBI taxonomy): Eukaryota > Viridiplantae > Streptophyta > Pinopsida > Pinales > Pinaceae > Pinus > Pinus albicaulis. Next base: position 1,549,925,568 of record CM076579.1, on the reverse strand, counting down.
TCAAGAAAATGAGAAGGGAGATGTGTAAATAATCTCCAAGAGAGTTTAGATCTGAATCAAAATCTATATTTTCATATGATGAGTGTGAGCATGCAACCACACCCTATGATGCACAGCGTAGTCACATGACCATATTTTTGATAAGAGAAAGGGAAGAAGAAGAAATGACTGGGAGGGGAACTCTTAGTGATTTTATGCAAGAGTATGAATCTCAAACTCAGAAGTTTAGAGATCGTATCACTTTTCCAGAGTTTTACAAGATCAATGTGGAGAGAAGCAAGAAGCATAATAAGAGTAGAATTCTCCTATCTACTTTTGATGGTTCACCTACATGTTCAGCTAGAGCTTGGGTGGAGGAGCTAGACACCTATTTGCAGCAGCACCAAATTTCTGAAGATGAAGCCATCAAAGTTGCAGCACTACATTTTGGAGGTAAGGCCTATGCATGGTGGATATTTGAGTCTTTTTATTTGAAGAATGAAAATACTTATTCTTATGCAAGGTTCACTAAGACATTAGTAGAAATATTGGATGGAAAACCTTCTGAAACACATGTGGTGGAGCTAAACAAATCTAAACAAACAAAAACCTTGCATGTGATGGAGGAAATTATAAACTCAGATCCACTTTAGAAAACCATGGGGGAGGCTGACATCTTGCATCATAATTTGTTAGAGGTAATACCTCTACCTCATATTCCTGAACAAGAGGGCAAGAGATCCCTTTTTCGAAAGAGGATCCAATTCTTGGGATGTTTCCCATACATACTGATGAGGATGAGGGCAACAACGCTGTCATGTCTAGAGTTTATCTAGCACCTCATGCAGAGGAAGAGGGAGCTCTTGCTCCAACTAGAGGGATTCTTGTATCATTTTAAGGAATTACCTAGGTTCTCACATGTGGAGATCAAGGCACAACTCATGATTTACATGTGCCATTGATGATAGGGTGTGAAACTATGGAGATAAAAGGAGGAGATAGGGAGGATGACCAACATATTGGGATGAGGAGCACACACCCCTATCTATTTAGAGAGGTTGATTCACCTAAGAGGGAGACTAGATTGCACAGTGAGAGCAGGGAAAAATATTTCCATTCACATATGCAGCCTACTCTTGATCTTGATGCCTCATTGTATGGAGGCATTTCACCGGTGAGACCACCAGATTAGCAGAGGAGGATGGATGCTTCACATTTTGAGGCACCAATGATTGATTTCAGAGGAGTGGAGACCTTGGGAGAGCTTGGTACAGCGTTGGGAGTCTTGGGTAGACTCAAGCAGGAGGGAGATATTCTCCCAACATTATCATTACCTACTCTCACTTCAGATTCTGCACTGTGGTAGGAGAATCATGGGAGGGATAGCAACCTTCCAACTTGCATCTTTGGCATGGGAGGTGTCAAAGAGGAGGATGACCATATGTAAAATGTTCTTCATGATAGATCATTAGCATTGTCACTATGGAGGATAGATCCATATTGGAATTCCCAGCTATTGGTGGAGTATTCCAAGGATATTTTCACTTGTATGATATTGGATGACCAGCTACGTGAGGAGGGATATACAGTTAGAGATGGGGTCATCTACTATCATGGTAGGATATTCTTATCTAGAGCTTCCAAGCTCAAGGAGAAGTTACTACAAATAGCTCATGAATATTTCTTTTCCAGCCACACTTATTCTATGAAAGCATACCGCACCATCATGGAGGGGTATCTTTGGGAAGGCCTTGAGGAAGAGATATATCATCATTTGAGGAGATGCATGGATCATGTGGAGATGGAGGAGATACATAACTCTTTGGAAGAGTTAACACAACCACCTCTTTTTTCGATGAGGATGAGAGGGGATTTACCTATGAGCCACTCCATTTTCATGAGAAAAACATATGGTAAGGGTAATGTTTGGTTGCATAATGATTTGTATCATGAATATGTGCATTCCTTAACCATGTATGTGCAGGAATTTGCTCAAAGGAGGAACATTCTTCCTTCTAGACTTCATGGTCTACTTGAGACCATGAGAAGTTTTGATGGCCACTCTCTAGAAGGACTTGGGGAGGAGATATCTATTGGAGAACATGCTTACTTGACACCATACATCATACACTTTCTCCAAACTTGTGAGGAGGTTGGGACAACAAGCAAGTGGTTGAGAAGCCACACCTTATGTCATCATTTGTTGCAGTTGAGGGTCAAATTGCGTTGGTTGCATATGAGGGACCATTTTCCTTCTCCATTGCTACATATGGTAGCAAGTATGATTCTCATTATGGTTCCCTATGTTTCTATTGTTCTTATTTTTCTTGGGAGCATGATTGGGGGAGAGACACATTGGTTGGATGTGTCCTTTGGGGAAGAGGATTCCCACATTTTTTGCATTACATGTTCTAAGGGGAGCATGGGAGATGATATGGCCACCACAACAAAACACTTGTCACTTTATGAGGTGTGCCATGGGATTGATTGGATGCCATATGACGGTTATTTACTACTCATCATATATGCAATGGTTTGGGCCAGCATGATTCATAACATTGGAGAGAAGATCCTTGGAGATCCAGTCTTAATCTTGCCACTTGAGGGCAACATTATTGAAGCCAAAGATCAGTAAAAAATCTACACTTATCATAAGTGGAGAGAAGGAAAGCGTGGGGTAGGCTACTTTGTCTACCACATTCAGATTTTCATCCCAGGTATATCAGAGATGAGCCAAAGGTCTCGTAAGTGTTAAGTCCCTATATTAATAGTGTAGTCCCTTATTATGTTAGTGTAGGCCCACTTATTGTTATTTTTTTACCCTTGTAACCCCAATATTGTTATTATTGTGCCCTTACATTATTATTGTTAGGTCGGATAGGGTTACATTGTGGCCCCACTAGGATTACATTGTGGCCCCATGGACTCCTATATAGAGAAAGGAGGTTTTGTCATTTGTATCATCCAAGGATTGTTCATTTATGTAATGTATTGGAGGTTTCCCTAATTGGCTCATTTCTAAGGCGTTTATATCTCTTTTCTTCTATTTTTGGAGCTGGTTACACAACATTTGGTATCGGAGCTTTGGATTCTAGGGTTTCACTGCTCCAAACAGGTCATCGTGGAATTTTCGCTATAACTTTTTTTCTACGAAATTTCAGAAGCTAAAATTTTTAGGGTGCGAAGCCGAAATCCTGAGGAATATTTTCAAAAAAAATCAAATATTGGTTCGCAATATTTTCATAGATATGATCTGTGGAAGTTAGGTCTTTTTTCAGGCTCCTAAACAGGTCATCGTGGCATTTTCACTATAACTTTTTTTCTACAAAGGTTCAGAATCTGAAATTCTTATGGTGCAAATTTTAAATCCTGAAGAAATTTGTCAAAACATTTCAGAGCTTGGTTCGCAATATTTTTGGAGATATGATCTGTGGAAGGTAGTGCTTTTTCAAGCTCCTGAATTTCATGTCAAAGAGGTGATTGTGGGAAAAGTTCAATAAATCTCTCTCTGGGCATCGGATTGGAGTGTCGTAAAAAGTGGTCATAAGTACACGGATTTTAGTTTCTTGGCTATCAATTTCAAAGACGAAGGATGAAACAGTGACATGTGGTAAGTCATACAAGTTCGCTCTACTGAACCAGTCCATAATTAGGTCATTGTGGGAGATTGGACACAACTTTGTCTTGGAGAATCCAAATCAGGTCAGACCTGTGGCATTCAAAAGAGAATTCAGAGGGCTAATTCAATGATGAAATTCAGATATTGAAGATTTGAAATAACAAATATAATCCAATTTCAATATCGAGCTCCTCAAAAGCAAGAAAAAGGTGTGTATTTTTTTTTTCCAAATTGCATAAGTCTTGTTTGAAGAATCAATTTGAATTGATTCCAAGGGCATATTGTAGAATAGATATCAGAATTGGGTTCTAAAATATGCCCCATAAAAATAATTCAACACCCATTAAGCCTTCATAAGGCTCTACTATGACTCATGAAGATGAAGAATTGCAACATGATCTATCAAAATTACAAGAGCAAGTGCAACAAATTTCACTCTCGCAAAGAGCAACCGAAGATGACATAGATGGTTGAAAAGAAGAAATGGAGGCTAAGTTGGATGATTTGAAGGATAAAATAATAGCTAATATGGATGATAAATTAGTGGAAGATCACATCGAGCATCAACAACAAGTTCTCCAACTCTCAAAGGATAACCTAACTTTGGTGCAGAATCTAATGAAACAACAGGAATATCAACATCACATCAAAAGAAGTTCTGAAGCAGTCACAAAAACAAGAACTCGACAAGTACGATCAATTTTAGAGTATCTCAGCAAGTGGAAGAACTTTCCTATAAAATATTTCACATGGGAGGATGAGAATTTTATACGGAAGCATCAAGAAATAATCAAGCGTTGAGGACAACACTTGTTTGAAGGAGAGGGGCATGTTAAGTCCCTATATTAATAGTGTAGTCCCTTATTATGTTAGTGTAGCCCCACTTATTGTTATTGTTGTACCCCTGTAACCCCCATATTGTTATTATTGTGCCCTTACATTATTATTTTCAGGTCGGCTAGGATTACATTGTGGCCCACTAGGATTATATTGTGGCCCCATGGACTCATATATATATAAGGAGGTTTTGTTCATTTGTATCATCCAATAATTTTTAATTTATGTAATGTATTGGAGGTTTCCCCCTCGAAGTGGCTCATTTCTAAGGCGTTGATATCTCTTTTCTTCTCTTTTTGGAGCTGGTTACACAACATGGAGAGGAATTTTCAGGAGTTGCCATGTTGGGAGGTAACTCATTTTGTATGGTTGATAGCTTGGGGATGGAGGATCCACATGGGAATTCTAGTTCCAAATAACTTTCAGATTCCATGCCTTAAACAGAAATTTGTACAGCCCATTCTTGCCTCCATGGATATTTTACTTTTGCATGATGATAGCTATTTGGGATGCTTACCAAAAGCTAGCTTGCATACTTGGGAGGGGCAACTTGGAGATGTATTGATGAGACAACATCTTGATCCTTGGAGGATTATATCAATCAGGATGCTACAGGGGGGGGGAAGAGGAGGCTCTTCAATTCTATCCTTGCAGTTGCTTGAGGACAAGCAAAATTTGGGAGGGGAGGACTGTAATATTCCAAAATTAGCATGTAGCTAATTGGAATATTGATTTTTGTTGATTTCACTTATGAGATAAATAAATGGGTAAGGAGGCCCATAAATTTCAGAAATATGAATAAAATACCTCATAGTGTGAAAAGGGATAGTCATAAGAGCTGGATTTCACACCGTCATGTGTGAAAAGGGGCATTTTCATGTGGACAAGGTAAAGTTGAGCAAGTCAACAGCGTTGGGATAGGAGATGTAGATCATCTTTTGATACAGCGCAAAGATAGTGGGAGGAAGATTCATTGGTGGAGGAAACCCTAATGAGTGGGACCCAAGGTGAGAGGGCTTCCATTTGCATAAAATGAGGGCAAGGCAACCATATGAAGACATGTTATGGATTATTGATTTTATGGTCTGGTTAGACTATTTTGCATTCTCTTAATGTTTAACAGAGTTGTTGTGCTGCTTAGCACAAGGCTTTCCTGTTTAGGAATTCCTTCTCGTTTCAAAAGAGGCCTCTTGAGGGATATTGTACTTCATTTCTCCACATCCAGGCTCAATTCCAAGCCACCTCCTTCAGCTACAACATTATTTCTACTGAAGTATAACGTTGTGTTGCAGGGTGTTGCAGTGGAGGTTCCACAACACCACTTCCGAAGATTATTTTTTAGAGGAGGAAGCTTTCTTTCCTTTGTAGGATCATTGAGGAAGCATTGGAGCCGATTTCACTATATTTGGCATCAGTCCAACCATTTTCCATCAGCTACAGCGCAGTCCCTCTCCTTGACTGCATTATTTTCAGTGAGCATTTGCAGTGAGGGTTGCAGTGATTGTTTGGAGGGTGAGATCTTCAGTGTTAGGATCATTATTTCACTTGGAAGATCCATTGTAGGAGGTTTTTTCAGCTTGTGCATCATATATATCCATATCCATCCAGTTCTTGAGTTTCAGTTGCTACTCAGTCTTGAGACTGCAACTCCGACATTTTTTCCATTTTGCATATTTCAGCCAATCCTTCTAGGATTGTCTTGAAATTGTGTTTGGGAGCTTAGATCTTCACTCCCAACATTGTATGAGCCATATATTTTCAGATTTATGTTATTTTAAATTCCCATGTAGAAGTGTACCATCTATGACTGCGTTGTACATGTTCATGAGCATCCTGCAATATAGAAACATTTCACTTTTTTCATATGTATTGATGGGAGGCTTGTTTACCTTAATTATTTGAGTTGTATTGCTATTATTTGTTGATGATTTACATAATAAATTAGCTCCATGGTCTCCATACATTTTGGTATGATATTATTCACTGCTATTTCCATTTTTTTCTTCATGTATTGCTGCATTCCCCATTTGGGATATTACAGGGAATAAATAATGACGATATTGTTTTCCTCACTAAGGAAGAACAAGGCATGTTTTCCCCAACTCAATATGAGGAAGAAAGCCTAGAATCTGAAGATTAAAAAAAAAGGCTTTGAGAATGCCATCATGGAAGTACATAGACATTATGACCTCAGAAGAAAGAAAAACTAAGACACTCCCAAAAGAAAGACCTCTGAAATTTCTACCAAAAAGAACCCTGAAAACATTCCTAAAAAGATAGTAGAAAATGAAAACATAGTGGCTGAAATTTCTGATAAAAATAGAGGCAAAAACAACCAACCTAATCCCAAACATAGTGGTGACCAAAATAGCACTAGCAACATAGCTAGTGCTCCTAATAAAATTTCTTTAACTAATGTTCCTAATAAAAACCAGCAAGTTGAAATTGCTATGAAAACAATGTCTGAAAAGGCTGATTTAAACATTTCAAAAATTTAGACACCTTTAAGTATAGAGAATGAAATTGCTAAGATTAAAATTTCTATCCCTATTACTAAACTTGTCACTCAAGATGTATATAGATCCCAACTTTTTAAAGCTTTAAACATAGGAGAAAATGTTGATTCTGTTAATTTAAACGATGACAAACCTGAGCTTCTGTTTGGACCTGAAGTAGAAGGTAAATTTCAAGAGGGAGGTGTTCCTCTGTTTTATTTTAGTTTAAACATCCATGATAAGATTCTCCACAATGCCATGTTAGACTCTGGTGCTTCACACAAGCTTATGCCAAAAGTAGTAATGGAAATACTAGGCCTTGAGATAACTAGACCATACAAAGATTTATACTCTTTTGATTCTAGTAGAGTTAAATGTCTAGCCCTAATCAAAGATCTATGTATCCACTTAGCACAAATACCATCCAAGAGCCTAGTAATGGATATTTCAGTGGTTGATATTCCTCCTAAATATTGTATGATCCTCTCAAGATCATTGGGAGCTAAACTCCAAGGCACTCTTCAAATGGCCATGACCTATGCTACCATCCCTGTCTTTAGTCAACCAAGAAGACTATACAAGGAAACACACATTAAATACATGGTTAGCAGTCAAGAAAAACTAGACAAATCCCCTCTTTATTCTATCCACACTTACCTTGATTCATTTATTCTTTACAATGATGAAAACCTTAATGAACAAGTAACAGAAAATGAGAAAACCATTATACAAGAAGAGTAAAAAGAGGAGGAACAGTCAAAACAGTTTTCCAAAATACAATATTACAACAAACTTAGTGGAAACCATAGGCAACAAATCAACCACCAACATAGGGCTGACCATGATAGACAAAACAATGAAAAAAATAGTGAAAACCCTAAAGAACAACATAATAAACAACACAGTGGCAGCCACTACAAACAACATAATGGGGACCACAATGACTCTAATGACAAATCTGAAATTGAACCTCTTTGGAGTATGATTTTTTATGGGTCTTGTAGCAAAAATGGTTCAGGAGCGAGAATATGGGTGCATAACACAAAGAAAAATCATGCAGAAGGTCACTCATACAAGCTAAATTTTCAATGCATAGATAACATAGCTAACTATGAGGCACTCCTCTTAGGACTACAATTACTGAAGAAATTAGGAGCCAAGAGGATAAAATTCCATGGAGATTTAGAGTTAGTCATTAGGCAGATTAATGGAGAATACATAGCCAAGCATCCTATATTAAAAAGCATATTGATATGGTGCTATTGACCTCTTCAAAACATTCACAGAATATGATATCACCTTTGTCCCTAGAAATCAAAACATCCTTCCCAATGGTCTAGCATTTGCAACCAGCACATGTGAAAAGCCTTATCAAAACAAGAAATACACAGTCCAAGTCAAATATAGACTTGCAGTTCCTGAAAACATAAAATACTAGCAATTTTTTGAAGGAGATAAACAATGTAATATTCCAAAATTTAGCCTTCATCTAAATGGAATATTCTAGTTTGTTTTATCACTAAGTAGGTGAATAAGTGGGTGGGGAGACTCATAAAACCCCTTTATAAGGAATAATGACACTCCTAATGTGAAAGAAGGAAGAATAAGCAGATGTATTAAGCACCTTTGGGTGTGAACAGGACTTGGATCATGTTGATTTAGTCAACTTTGACCAAATCAACAGCGTTGTCAAAGAGGAGTGGCCTTTATGAGGAGACAACGCAGTTTTAGTGGAGGAAAACTTACATGAGCTTGGTGGCAAGTGTGGATGGGACCCAATGTGAGGAGGTTCAATTTCTATATATGAAGAGGATGGTAGCCTTTGTTATTCATGTTTTTAGATTATCATTTGATATTGGTCTGTTTAAACTTTTGCTTCCTCTTGTTGTTTAGTAGGGTTTCTGTGTTGTTTAGCACAAGGGTGTTCCTGATCGGGAATCCCTAACTCATCCTCAGGGAAGGAGAGGTTCTTTGAGCCACATTTCCTCATTCTAGCATTCTGGCCAAGCTACCTCCTTTAGCTACTTCGTAGTTTCTATTTAGATTTGGGTTGTGTTGTAGGGTGCAGCAAAGGAGGATCACATAGATCTATTTCTGAGCTTGTTTTTCAATAGAGAGGTAGCCTATCCATTGGAGGATTATAAAGGAGGGATCCTGGGCATATTTTCACATATTTGGAATCAGGCCTGCCATCTACCATCCCTCACAGTTCAATCACAATTCTGAACTGCGTTATTTTTGGAGGCAATTGGTGGGAGGGTTCACTGAGTTCATTAGGAAGGCCTATTTCTGAGTAGAGGGATCAATCTTCTATTTAGAAATACTATTTGAGGAGGTCATCATCATTTCATATCTATCATAGCCTCATTTTATTCAGATCTAGTTTGTAGTGACATCTCAACCCTAGGGTTATTTGTCACCTTGTATATTTCTTGGTATTTCTAGCAATCTTTTCCGAGTTGGCTAGAAATCATGTATTAGAGACCACATCTTCTTTCTTGAGAATTTATTTTGTTTCTATCAGGCATATTACATCTATGTATGTTTATAGAAGCAGCTACACTAATATAGACATCACTTTCACTGCTCTCCAACATTCTATACAGTTGCAACAACTCATGTGTTGATTGTTCTGATCATTAGAGGATTGTTCTTATTGCTTGAGTGGATTTTCCCTCAATATATTTTTGTATACATATTAATAAAATGATGGCTGCATATTGATCCCTCTTATGCCATGTTCATATTTTTTGTGTTTTACATTTTTATGAGCTATATTGCTGCTATTTCCAATTTGGAATATTACATTGGTATCAGAGCATAATCTTGGCTCAGCCTGTGCATTCAAGGCATTATGCCATTATAAGGAGAAGCTTCTTCTCACATAAAAGAGAAGTTGCACAAAAGAAAAAAAGGCATGACTCCATTATTTGGAGAAATTAAGGAAGAGAGGATCTCCTAGCTTCTTTTCCAAACTATGAAAATTATCAAAGAAGATCTCAAGGACATGAAAGGGGAGAAGTGTAGAAAAATTCCTAGAGGGTTTTAAAGTGAAGCAAGCCCTAGATATTCACAAGATGGGTGTGGAAATTCAACCACACATGCAGATCTGCAGTGTAGTTTATTTCCCACATTCACTGCAAGAAGGATGGAGGAAGAATATGCACCAAGGGAGGAGACCTTGAGCGACTATCTTCAGGAGTATGAGTCTCAATCATGGAGATTCAAAGAGCACTTGGACTTCCAAGGGTTTTTCCAACTCAGGGAAGAAATAAGGTCTAGTAATCATAATAAAATCAAGGGAGGTAGAATCTTTCTATTCAACTCTGATGGATCAATAAAGTGCACAGCCAAAGCTTGGCTGAAGGAGCTAGATTCCTATTTCCAGCTACACCAAGTTTCAGAAAAGGAGGCCATCAGAGTAGCAGTGCTGCACCTCAAAGGTATGGCCCATGATTGGTGGTTTTGTAGTTCTACTTCATTTAAACATGAAAATTTAAACACTTATGTTGGGTTCACTAAGAAATTATTGAGAAGACATGATATTAAACATTGTAAAACATCATTTGTTGAACCCAAAAACTCAAAACCTTTGCATGAGTTGGAGAGATCTATTTTTCCAACTCCACTCCATATTTCTATTGAAGGGGATTAAAAAATGCATGATGCCTTGCCAAGGGCAAGATCCCCACTTCTTGAAGAGCCCTCTTCTATAGATGAAGACATTGAGGTTCCTCCTTTAAGAGAAGACCAAGATCAAGGGTCTCTCATTGATGATGAGGAATTCTCAAATATTGATGAAGAGGATGAGAAAATAAAAGCTAAAAACATTGTACCATTAGGAGGAGATCCATCACCACATGGAGATGGGAAGGGAGCCATTGCTTCCATTAGAGGAGCCCTTGTGTCTTTGCAAGGAGTTCCAAATGATTCAACATGTGGGAACCAAAACACAATTCCGGAGCAACATGCATCAATTTTTGTGGATTGTGAGATCAAAGGGGAAGAAAGGAAGGATTAGAATCAAGGGATGATTCACCCTTATCTATTTCAGGAGGTTTCTGCATAAAATAAGGAGAATGTACTGCACAGTGAAGAGAGGGACAAATCAGTCCACTCATATGTACAGTCCACTTTAGATTTTGATGTTTCACTACATGGGGGCATTCCACCTGGGAGGCCACCAGATCTAGAGTTGGTAGGAGACATTTTTCCATTTTGTTCACCACTCTTAGATTATAAAGGGGTGAAGACCTTCGAGGAGTATATTACAGTCCAGAGAGTTTTGGATAGACTCAAGGAGGAGAAAGACATTCTCCCATTTTCAGCATCACCCACTCTCGCTACATATACTGCGTTGACAGAAGTTGCTGCAGTGATGGAGGATGGCTCCTTCATGATGCAAGGGAGCTGCTCCATGGATTTGGATAAATAGAGGGTACTTACTTTGAGGAAGGAATCCTCCATACATTGGAGTAGATGGAGGCCACTCATTCTTACATTGGCCAAGATCAGGCGGTTCTTTTTGGATGGTAGCTCCTCATGGGAGGCCAACTTCCAAAAGTCACCATTTCTATTTGAGCATGAGCAGTTGCATGATGGGCATGGAAGCACTTTGGAGGATGAATTTGGCATGAGGGATGTCAAAGGAGAAAAAAAAATCATGTGGGGAGCTTCACATTTCAGATCTTCAGCGCTGTCTCTTAGGAGGATTGATCCATATTGGAGATCTCAACTCTTGGTAGAGTACTCCAAGGATCTTGGTGCTTTCATGATTCTTGATGACCTGGATGGAGATGATAGATACATGGTGGTTGATGAGGTCATCTATTCTCATGGCAGAGTCTTCTTGACTAGAGTTTCTGAGCTCAAGAACAAGCTACTACATGTAGCACATGTGGACTTTCTTTCCATGCACCTTGATGCATTTTATTATTTGATGGAGGAGTTCACTTGGGAGGGAATCTAGCAGGATATATTTTAGCATATGGAGAGATGCATAGCCCAGATGGTGATGGAGAGGATTTCACAACCACTTCCCTATTCATTGGGGGTGAGGGAGAATTTCCAGTTGAGCCATTTCAGCTAAAGGACCAAAGTACATGGTAGAGAAGGTACAATTTTGCATTATGATTTGTAATTCTTTACTTTATATTAGCAGTATGTTGTGCCAAGGAGGATCATCCCTTCTTGCATATTATATTATGATGTACTTGGGGCCAATTACAGCATCGGGGTTGGCTATTTTATTGGTGGTTTGTTGGGGAAGCCACATGATTCTTGGTGTGCACCATTGACACCACATTTTACATTCATGATTCCATATTATGGGATGATTGTGGTATAAAACAAGTGGTTGGAAGGGCAGTTGTTATTATTTTTTTTGAGGTAGGCAAGGGATGCACTGCGCTGGTTCCATGTGTGGAACTATGATCCACTTTCTGGTTGTCATATGGCAACTTGTTTTCATTGGGTTTTTCTTCCATATATTGCTGATATTCTTATGTTCATGGGAAGATTTGTTTGGAGAGTTGGACAAGAGTTGGAGGTGCCCATTGGGAGTATGATTTTCCCTACTTTAATTTTTTTATTTTTCAGGAGTAACAATTTTAAAACGATGATTTCCATACTACATCTCTTTTCTTCATCTAGGAGGAGCCATTTGGAGAACTTGAGTTTTTGGAGGAGGCACTTCATGGACGATTTGTTCAGTGGGGTAACTTGGGCCATTCTTGGAGGCCATGATATTTCATCCCAAGGTCAGAAAAAACCCCATACTTACCATAAATGTGTTGGAAATATTGTCATTGATGGCAAAGGAGAAGAAAGGAGCAGCACCTGAACTATCACTAAGGAAAAATAACAAAGAAGAACCAACAATAAGACAAAGGAGACAGACAAGGAGTAGAGGAAGCAAAGGCAGTGAATTGAAGCAGAAGGGCTATTCAGGAGGGGTCGTGCAGAGTAGTGAGGTAGAAGGGCCATCAAATTGAAGATCTAATCAAACAAGAGGTTTCATAAGTAAATTCAGTTGTGTATATTAAAGGATTTGTTTCAGCATTGTATGAGAACTAGTGTGGTGAAACTCTGTAATTGGGGTTTTAAATGGGTCCTATGTGTTATTTAAGAATTCGACAGTCATGTCCATGTTGTGGTGTGCAATTATCTGTGCATTGATGATCTAATTACATATGTGAGTTGATTAGGGTTTATAAATAGTTTTGAATAAACTATATGACAAGGGTTTGAATTGGAGATTTTGTGTATAAATTGAAGGAATTGATGGTTGCCAAGACATGATTAATTTTGACATTGTGGTTTCGAATGTGATAAAGATTATATATATCTGGGAGAAAAATGTGGGAGGCTTGTAGTCATCAATCACTGGAAGGATCGATGACAACAACAAAGGAGCTGAATTTTAATTTCAAAATTCAACATTTGGATTATCGATTTTATGTGTGTGGAGGCACATTTGGCTGAAATATTGAACTGCAGAGATCGTGGAAGAATATCGATGGAGTAGCATTGGGAGAATCTTGCATTAAGCCATGAAAGTGGAACTTTGATGGTGTATTTTATGAAGGCGAGAGTCTGTATGATGGCGTATAGAAAGCACGAATCAGAGGATTTTTTTACATTGCAAGAATTTAGTATTGAGTCAAGGACGTGGAATTAGAACCGGAACCGTGAGCCAACAGAAGTCGGAAATCGAAAACCATTTATGGTTTTCGCATAAGATTAAAATGGTAAGCGGAATTCCTGAAAAAAATGTGATAATGTTCATCGGTCTACACGTGGCATAAGGCAATATTTTAAAACCGGCCATTTTGAAAAATATTTGCGTGTTAAAGTTCAGTGAGAAAAAAATGTGATTTCCGTCAGATTCGTTTTATGGAAGATCCAAAGGCAATCGCATTTAAATTTGCACGGGAGTGAAAGGAGGTATGGCCCATCATTTTTGCATTGCTAAATGTTTATTTAATAAGTGAGAGTTGTGCATATGGTGGGACCGATCCAGAACCTGATCATTATGTTGATATTTGGGTTTAAAACCAATTTTAGGGCATTAATATGGAAAATGTGTATTGATGGGTGGTGAGCACATTGGAGTGTTGTTTATGTGTGAATTGATAAGCTATGGACAATATAATGTATTTACTGGTGCCTTGGGGTTTAAACTATAGTCACCTTTTGGCTTAATTCCAAAGTTTAAGTGAATTAGATATCTGTCCAGGTTTGTAAAATATTGATACATATATTAATATATGTGTGGGTGCGAAGATATGTTTTGGGTACATTGAAAATTGGATATTCATTCGATGATTGTGAGATGGTCTATTAATATGGGTTTGTTAACGTAGGTACGTTGAGTGTTCCGTTCTCTAATGAATGTGATGAGGTATGATTGCAATGGGACCCAAACAGATTTTAATATTTGTTGGTTCTTAAGATAAATTCCAAGGCTTATTAAATGTTTTATAACATTTGATTGGGGACGTTGATATATATTATGTTTGGTATGTGAATGGTAAGCTGTGGGTCCTGA